>JAAAKE020001278.1:0-11346 GCA_010014785.2 Anisolabis maritima
TAAAAAATAAGTTGATCTATCGCCAAGATCATTTGACTATGCCCATAACTAAATCCTAAAATATATATATACAATCATTGAGTGTATTTTTTCTAATTTAGTATGTCCTAACTACTGTATTTAAAGTCAAATCCCATATTCACGGGTAATATTTGTGCTAGTCCAAATATTGTATAAAATTTCCAAAAGACATCTTTCTCTGCGTTTAAAACCTTGTTTGAGAATCAACATCAAAGGCAGATGCGATCTAGAGATCAAACCAATGGGACGCAAATCTGACACTTGATGGGAGAAAGGAAAAGGCTGGAATAAAGACAGTAGGAGAATTACCAGCCTTAGCTCGGGTAAGATCGCAATCCATTTGCTCATTGAATTGAATCTTTCGATGAAATTTTAAGAGGCATATTCTAGTTAAAAAAAAAAGAAGCGTTCTAGCAAATGATAAGAAAATATAGTTTCAACGTTTAAGTGCATCCTCCACAGAAAAAAAATTATCTATTTAATATGTCCGTGTTTTCGTCATAATCCTAGTTCCAAATCATTTGTCCAATTTCCCTATATCCCATTTAGAATCTTAATTATCTGGGATGATCCATTCGTCGAGACAACTTAGAAGTCAGAAAAAACTGCTTTAATAAATATGTATACCTCTCAAGGACATTTTAGATCATTATCAGAAAGAAAATTCATCATTGAAATTTATTTAACTACACTCTTTCTATACTCTACATGAATAATAATATCTCATCCCTTAAAGTTAAAATTCTCGTAGAGAAGCAATGTTACCTATGGGCCACTGCATAGGGTCGAAGCTGGAGGGTGTCGGTCTGACGGGGGTTGGTCTCTGTAAATGCCCACCCTCTGGAGCCAGGAGATCGTCGATGAGAAACGAAGAGATGCTCCTAGGTTGTTCGGCGGCCATCTTCATCTCCTATTCTGTTCTTCTTTCTGACTTCGTCCTCCATGGGGTTCCTATTTATTATATACCTACAAATAGATAAGATAGCGGTTAATTGACAAGTCAATTTAAACCCATTAATTTAATCACATCACTCGTCAATTGCCTTATTTTCAAGTGAATACATTTCTAATACTATGTTTATGAGAAATCCGATATTATTAATAAATAAATTTATTTATCATATCAATATATACTATCTTTATAATTCTTTTTTTAGATAATTAAAAAAATCCCAAACTTTGTTTTTAACAAATTATAGCCTACAAATTTTTATTATTTTTTTTTTACTTAGAATTAGATATGAATAAATAAATTTGTAAAAATATGCAACTAAATGAATTGTTGAGGGGAAACTCAAAGTGATATGAATACTCCTTCGAGAGAGAAAAATGAATTTTTAAATTAGTTACTCCAGAGCGCGTAGCTGTTAGAAATTATGAGCTCTAAGCAATTAATCTAAAATTCGATTTACTAATAAGTTATTTGGGTTGCCTACCTTCCAGTTTATGATGCTGATTAATATTATTCCATTTAACAGTTTATAATTTTTATATTTCTTAATATGATCATTAATTAAAGTCGAATGTGCGAAACATAAAATATAATAAAGGGAAATAATATTTTTTCTTATAAAACATTTATGATGTAACTCAAACGGGATTCAATTCTTCTTTCGTTGTTACGTTTGTATAATGATAATAATCAATTAAAATAATCGTTAATGGATATTAATAATCTAATCGCTCGTTGAAAAGAGTTTGATTGGCGGCCATCAGAGATTTGCCTGGCTTATCTTAATGGAAGTTAGCATAGTGTCTGATGCATGTCAAACGATACGTTTTCGCACCAAGGAAAGGATTCTTAATGGATTGCATTTATTTATTATCATCACCTTTCGTAATGGTAAGAGCTGCTAATATTATTTTTTAATTTATTTAGTTTCAACTCAAGTGTTTAAATTAATTAATTAAGACATTGTTAATTTTAGAAAAATATTATATATATGTCCTGGACTGGATATATGTGAAATAGTGTTTTTACAGTTGGTCTGTGTTGATTGAGATTAACTCAAGAGTGGTGGGATAGGAAGTGACGTTGGTGGTGGTTTGTTTTCGGTCTTACAGGTCCGCAAATTTGGTCTGTGGATGTCTCCGAGGTTGCTTTTGAAATCTTGGAGGGAATTGGGGGTCCTTTTTGGGTTGACCTCGGGGCCTCAATCTGCCTATACTCCGGGAGGTCGAGGAACCGCTCTTGAAAACCGCTCCAAAAGGAGAGTTAATTCAACTCAACACGGACCAACCCGTAAAAACACTACTCCACATATATATAATTCTTCTTTTATTAAGTTTTCTTTTTCAAAATGATTCATAGAAGACGGCATCGTAAAGGAGAAGAAAGCTTATCGGGGTTCTGGCAAATGTACAATCTTTAAAGTCCAGATATCGAGAATTTTTCTTCTAAAAAATTTTTTATATTCTCAGTAAATAAACAAAGACCTTATTAGTCCTACACGTGCAAATACGAATGTTATTGTTATGAATATTTTCTTTTAAATTAATGAATGTAAAAAAAAAAAACAAAGTTGTATATTAATGAGTTTTGATCAGGCTCTAAAATTTAATCCTATTATAATTTGACTATAAATAGGGAATTGATATTAATGCTTTTTTATAGATAATTTATTGTTTAAGAGAGATTTTATGGACATTATTAATTCTATCAAATTTCCTTTGTTTTTCATTATTAAAAAAATCTTTTGTTATACTATAAATTTCGATTTAATTAATTCGCTTAACAACAGAGATATCTAATATCGAATTTATTACATATAGTCGTTTTTTCACTATGAAAATAATTCAAAGGGTAATAATAGATTTATGGAGAATTTTAGGAATATATTTTTGAATTTTACTTAGAAACATAGGAGAGAGAAAAAAATGTAAAGCTAAAAAAACAACTTTAGGTGACTTGATGGAGAGGTAGAGGTCTCACAAAAAATTAATTTATATTATGGCTACCAATTAATATAAATAAATAAGGACGGAGTCTAAATGTTCTCCGATACAGAAAAAAAACTTAAAAAAAAAAACTAGGCGACTTTCAATTTGCCAAAATAATTAAATTATTGAGTTGTTTTTTAGTAGAGTAAAATAGTACTTATTTTGCCAACTCTAAATTGTCCTGGGAGGACAACGTCGACGGATGTCACTGGATAGAAGCATTTCTAGAGAAATTTATTTTAATTAATAAACTTTTAAAGTTTTGTAAAAAACAAAAAAATAGTAGAGAGAGTCTTCCAAAAACGCCGCGTTATACATTGGACCGATAAAATATTTAGTTTCAGCAACCGTCAAGAGATGGCGAGTAATATACTAAATTTGCTTTGGCAAGTTTTTTTTTTTTTTTTTGATAAAAACAAATTATTTTTTCATGATAAATTTTCTTTTTCCTTTCTCTTCCCCATATACATAATATATAGTGAGAGTGTACTGGGTTCGCAAAAAATGTCGATCTCGATGTCGAGATTTCAACGAAATTACATATTTTGAGATCTAAATCTAAAAAATGGGCCTCGCAAAATGGCCTCTCTTTGTATCTGTGAACATGATTTCTCAAAAACGAAAAAACCACGAGAATTATAGTAGTGAAATTTTATATTTAAGCTAGTTAGCCAAATCACTGCGAAACTTTTGAACAAAACCGATCAAAGAATACTAATACTTTACTGTTTTTTCGATTTTGAGTATAAAATTATTAGTCCTACTTTAAAATTTATCTCTAAAGAGTTTTCTGTTTCATATTAAAACTATATCATTATCGTTCATATTAGTTTAAAAAAATTCTGTTCACTATTCTTTTATGTATAATTAACCTCCTTCGTTTCGCCCATCATGCCAAAAGAGAAAATAAAAAAAAAACTTAAAATTCCTTGGGACAAAGATGAATTTTAAAAGAAAATTCTTAAAAAATAAAAACCATCTACATCAACATCTTAAGAAAATATCTCATCCAAGATGAAAAAAATAGGAAGATATTACACCTTCATTTTCAATAGATGATGAAACCACTTTAATTTATGGAATTGAAACGTCAAATCATTTTGAATCCTTAAATGGTAGTTTTATTTCCAACGAATATGGTTATACTCCTCCAACTCCGAACAATTAAGTAACCCTCCCCTCCCCAATAATTATGCACAAGATGGTCCGTTCCGTTCGGGATTGCAATGAGAGCGATGCACCAGGGCGGCACATTCGATTCAATCATAATAATTTAGTCAAATTAAGTATAATAAATGAAATATGTAGTAATTTAGATTTAGAGAGTATGATTTTTCATTTATAAAAACTAGAAGATCATCGTTGTATAATAAATAAATAATTATTATTTTCTCTTAATGTTATATTATTATAATTTTATAATTTACACATATTTTATATGATTATTATGTAATAGTGTATTATTATATTAATGTTTTTGTCATCTGGATTTTTTTTCGGGGGCACGGGGGGTGGAGGGGAGGGGACGGCACAAAAATTTTGCATTTGGGCGGCATAAACCCAGGGAACGGCCCTGTGCATAGGATAAACTTAAAATTGAAGCAATTATTGTTATTATTATTATAAATATTTTGTTTGTGATAAATTGGAATGAAAAAATTGGTGCTACCATTATTTACTTTACGAGAACTGATATCTACCAAAAAATAAATTGACACAAAAAATCTGAATTAACACCACATCATACAAATTTCCTTACCTTAGATAAGAAAAAATTGTGCTATTAATATGTGCGGCGTTACAGCAAATGTTTATCTCTCTCTTCTTCTCTCCTCTTCCATAATATAGGTTATATAAAGATATTAAAGATTATAAGAGAGAACTAAGCTAAGCTTCATCAAGACTATTATTTTAGACTTGTTCTTAAAAAATTATATTTATCAAGACTGGTAAATAGTGTAAAAAAATTGTCATTCTTTCTTGTAGATATTTATCTACACTTTAAATATTACTAAAAATATTAGAAATATTTTTTATTGGTTTCTTAACCGCAAGTTCCTCTTCAGCAATACAATAGATTGCTATTGTCACCTTTTTATTCTTTTCTTTCATATTTTGAAACCCAAAAAATAAATTTAATTAAGGGATTAATTCTAAATGACACTTTAATTAAGACAATATGCTAATTCATTATTAAATACCAAGGGAGTATGGACGGTATTGAGCAGGATTTAAGTTTAGTTAGCCGAAGGGCAGAAATTCCTAAGCCTTGATTTACGTTGTAGCCTCCTCTACGACTATTGGTCCATCGAAAGCAGGGAAATTAAGCGGAATCTATTAACTATCAAGAGAGAAGGGGAATTGAGGATATTTGATTGGATGATGGTGCCATTTAAATATCAATCAATTTTCTAAATATATTAATACAGAAAAATTCAGAAATTAGAAAAGTTCAATGAGAGATTGCATATATAAAATAATTGGTAGTACAGTGATTTATCTCTTGGGTGATCTGATCATAAAGAAAAGAAAAATAAAAAAAAAGAGGGTGTAATTCTTTCTTTTATTAAAAACTCTTTCTGCCTGAACAAGTGGATTTTTGTAAACGTCTAATTTGGTGTTTCGTAATTGGTTTCTGGACTCATAACTCGTAGGAAATAAATTCCAATTACTCGTTATTCGAGTTATGATTACAGTAGCATTTCTTCTTATCTTACAATTTGTGCACTTTTTTTTAAAATTATATTTATAGGAAAAAGTAAGCTGTTGTATTTAACTCTCAAATTTGATGTATTGATGATGATATTATTGAAATAAAGTCGAAACATCTGAAACTTTATAGTTTTAATATCGGAAGAGGCTTCTCATTTGTTTGCCTGCTCCTTCCTCCATTGTTATAGGAAAATCTTTGACGCTAAAATTTTTTTCATCTTGGAGCTACCATCAACATCCAACTATAAATTTTTATATTTATATAAATATGTGTGTTTTAAAATTAACAATAACCTCTCTGAAAAAATGGATATAGCTGGGAATCGAACTTGGGTCTTTCGGTTGCCGGATCTTTAGATCTCCTTCCTCTAGGAGTGATCTCGATTCGAACATTTCGAGGTGTTGGTGCCTTATCATTTACAGCCCTCGAAAAAAATATATTTGATTTATTAATTTATCAAATGATATAAGTTATAATTGCACTTCACTTGTGTTATTCTATCGATCTACTAGCATCGCCATTGAGGCACATTTCTTAAAGGGCCGGCTGCTAATGGCCCTTCAACAAGCGATCCTATTTAAAGTGTGTTGACTAATGGCTAGTGGGTGTTAACAACTCAAGACTGGCGCGTGGTTGATTTATCACATGAGTTTATAAACAAGCCAACACAACACACACATAATGAAACAAAAAAAAAAAAAAAACAAAAAAAAAAAAAAAAACTACAAAGTTTCCATCTACATATTAGATTGTTAATGAGCGACGCGCTAATTAAACCCATTTAATGATCCATATTTTTCGCGAGAGAAAGAGACAGATGGAAAAGATGAATTGCTTTTCAAGTGGAAGCCAAAACATTTTCTTCCTCTTGCTTGTGAAATATGACGTTAACGATAACATATTCACAGGGTATGAGGAAGGGGAGGACAAACAAAAGGGCTTAAGCGAGTTGCTGCATTGATTAACGCTTTACAAATTCTCTTTCTCTCTCCCTCTTGGTCTGATCGTTGCTAATCATAATATGATCCTGTCGCTTTTACATCTTCCTTTTAACGAAAAAAAAGAAGTAATTACGTCTCTTATTGAGATTTACTTATTAAAATTATTATTTATTTATAAAATAGATATAATATTAAAAACAAAATAATCAAATCCCACTATGTAAGTCAGATAAATGTAATTTGAGAATGTCCTTCAGGGAAATAAATTTTTTCCATTATTGGATTTTTAAGGTGCAAATATTTTTAGATAATAAATAAAAATATAATTAATTTTTATTAACTTATATCTGCGAAAAAAGGGAGGGAACCGAACCAAAGCGTCTTGATTGCCGAGTGAGCATTGCATTCGTTGTTTTGAGATCTAATCTAGTAGTCAAGGGGCACTGATTTGATTTTCTTTACTAATAAATAGATCTCACATTTATTATCATAGTTGAATAGTGGTAATGTGCTTACTCGGCAAGCGAAAGGCAGGGGTTCAATACCCGATCATAACCAATTTTTTACTTGAGAATAAACATTACTTATTGTAGATGGATAAATATTATTTTATAGACCAATATATGATATATATTTTTTTTTTCTTGTTCAAATAAAATCAATTGCCAGAAATTAAAATATTCATAAATATTTGATTTCAATGATATTAATTTGTAATTTGTAAATGAAGGCAGATAATGTCAGTGTCTATGTGGCTTAATTTTCCTCTAAAACCAATTAAATTTATTTAATTTAGTGTATAATATGGATAGCTAATGAAATGTGACTCAGCACAGTTTGTTATAATTAAACTGTAATTGTGCTATCAATACGCGTTTGTGGGCTAAATGGCCTCGAAATTATCTCGCTACAAAATAATTCCTTTCTTTCAGAATGTGATATGTAAATTATTTAATTAAGTTTTTTTGTTTGGTATCGTAAAAGCTTAGACAAACAAATAGGAATTTACGCAACTAGGATAATAATTAATATACCTAAAGCGTAGTATATAAATAATAAGAGGGCTTTATGGAGATGGGGTTAACGTACTAATTTCCCGTACCGAATAAGTAAATTACTAACTACAAACAATATTCCTGACTCAGGTTATTAAATTTCTCATTTATAAATTGTTCAAGGTCGATAGGCAAACATCGTTAGGTATTTCTAAACTATTTTAATAAAATTAGATGGTAAAGTTGAAGAGAATCGAAATAAATGCTGATTCAGATTTTATATGGATAAAACATCTGATTTATTAAATTTTGTATTTACACAAAAAGTACTCTGAAGTTAGCCTAGCGGTAGATTCATATTAAAAGCCGGTCTGAGATTATATAGGCTCCATCCCTATTTAAATTAATTGGTAGTCAGGATAATTTAAATAAATTAAAGCTCAGTAGGGGAAAAAACCAGTGGCTTAAAGATTGAGTTCTATATCTACTCTAAGTTACAGGAACAAGTGCAAGTTTGTAATTATTAGGCTCTTAAGGAATTATACTACTACAATAATAAACGGACATAAAATAGGAGGTCCATTGAATTTCAAGAAACGTTTTTCTTATTCCCTTATGACGGACAAAATTTACAATTACCAATACAATTTATTTCATAATAAATGATTATTTTTATTATATTTCAAGCACTAAGATATATAAGAATATATAATCCACTCAGACAAGTATCAGCCATGCTTGACTTCATGCCTTCATTCAGATAAATTAATAATTAAAAAAATTATTAATAATATAGAATGTTCATTTTTTTTCTTCAAATCATTAATTTAAATATTTTATTTATCTTTAATTCCTTCATACTTTTCAATTATATGAGAGATTAACGCTGAATCAGTTCAAATTTATTAAATCTTATTTTTTATTATCTCTATTTGTTCATTCATATTATTTAAACATATTTTAATTATTCAATTAATTTATACTTTATGTTGTATAATAATTTGAATAATTTCCTCTCTTTTTAAACATTTTCAAATAATTATACATAGGTATATTTTATTATAATGATAAAATTATTTATTTACAATTGATAAATATGTAGATTTTAAAATTTATATATTAAATATAATAGCCTCAAGATAATGATTATCATATATATATAATAGGTGTATATGAAATATTTGACTGGCTTTTTTGGAAGATTAATGAAGAGGGGGCATAAAAAAGAAAAGAATAAAATGAAATAAGAAAGTAATACAAGAAGAGGAAAGAAAGAACATAGGAGCTTATTCCCAACAGACGACCAACGAATACAAGTACCAAGGGCTCGACAATGATCCTTAGGAGTTCAAGGATATATATGGGGCTTCTCTGCTCATTCTAAGGAGATTTAACAAGTGCGCAGGCGTGATCCGTTCTAGAGGAGTTCTAGAAAAAATCATTAGCCATTTGGGATGCCGAACTTCCAGTAATCAAACATGAAATAAATTATTAATTAGTATTTGTGTTGTAAAGACTGGCATATAAGTTGGGCTGAGCTTCACTTTGAGAGATGTCAGGACTGTACCAAAACTGGTGTGAATTTTTCCAAGGTTTTTAAGGCTATATATATATATATAAAATAAACTTTTCGTTCTTGAGCGACAGCGGAATTTTTTCCATGTAATTCCATAATAAAAAACAAAACACTAAATGAAAAATATTGTTATTAAAGTCAAGAATACTTTGTTATTTTCAATAATACAATTTTTTTCCTTGATATAATATCAATTTTTTTTTTCAATAAACGAATTTCTGTCCTATATGAAACAATATTTTATAAAACTGACATCTGATGGTATAATATTTTTTAATTTATTAAAGAGTGGTGTATTTTATTTCACACTCGATACACTCGATTTAAGATCAAATTCAAAGGCCATTGATAAATGTTTTTTTATTTTTTTGAAGATAGAAAAATAACGTTGGCAAATTATTCGCTCCATAAAACTGATGAAGTTCAAATAAAAAAAAAATAAAATAAAAAAAAAAAAAAAGACAGAAATAGATTTTGATTTTAATTGAATCTCGATATCAGTTAAATATGATTTCATTGGGGAAAAAAAAATAATCCGCTTGGGTTTCTTTCAATAAACAAATTATTCCCTAGGGACATATTTAAAAAATTATCCCCCCTCCCCTAAAGCGACACATAATATGATATGTCTGTCCGATTGCGCTCTTTTATGGATTAAAAAAAACTTCAAGCGGCATTTTTTTTTTGCAAATTGAGCAGTTTGGATGGATGATATCAAAGGGCGCACTGATTCGCGCCAAGTGACACACAGCATCCCTAAGGATCCCAGCTCTCTTACTCGTAAAAATTCATTTTTTGTTTCTTTGTATTCATATTAAAATGAAACATATTTTATTATTAATAAAATTTAAAGTAACTTTCATTTAAAATAATTAATATGTTCAAATAATTTGTAATATGAGATAAATTTAGACATAATGCAAATATTAACTGATATAGATTGCCAAAGGGGTGTACATGCACATTACTCCCCAAAAATATCCATAAGGTGCACGACTAGTTTCTTTATCGGCAATAGAAATAATATAGGTCCGTATTCTCAATCAGATTTTAAGTTTAATTTAAATTGATCGAGCTTCTAAGTTTAAATTAGCTCCAAGTGCAGAAACTCAAACTCACTTTGAAAATGGCATACTTTGTTTTAAGAATAATGCTTGAGTTTATAGAAATCTTTCAAACTCAGTTTGAGAATGCAGACTATATAGACTTGTAGAATTACTACAGTAAATCTAAGAACATACAAAAATAACGATAATTTATGAGTTATTGAACATTATTTACAAAAGATGAAAGAGAAAACATAAGTTGGTTGATGAGAGCAGGTAGCCACTTATTAGAAGGTCTGTTGTCTCTGCTCTTTTATGTGATCAGAATTTTATGACAGTCAGAGAAAAACATAATCTGTGTTATATAAAGGGACTGTGACATGTATCTATTTGTGTTTTATCTTCTTACACACATAATAACGGCATCTCATTTAAAATGGTCCATCTTTCCCTCCCTTCATCGTCGCTCGCTGCCCTTCTAATCTTTACTCAACTGTAAATATCCTGTAGGAAAGGCGAATATTCTATAAGCTTTGTATGCCACTTAAAGATTTTAAATTTGTAGTGCATATTCTATTGGTGAAAAGCAGTCCCATATGGAGATGTTCATTTCTAACTTTTATTTACGAATTAAACCTAAAGATGGTCCATACAGAACAATTTAATTAAATAATTTTCTATTTTTGTTTCTTCTTGAATTATAATTTGTTAAATATACAATACTTTGGAGCTTATTATCTACTTATAGTAATAAAGAACACTTCCGTGTTAACAACGATCAATTAAATTTGTTTCCTTTATAAAAAATAATTACCCTGTAAGATAGTCCTAACATACATTTCAATTTCTTTGTTGTTCCTTCAGACATTACTTTCTCCAATTTATGTGTAAATTATATAATTCCAGATTTACTCTGTAACAAAGAGAAATTTTTTACACTTTTAATTATAGACTATGTAACTTTATCAATGTAATTCTCTTTCTTAGAGTGAATAAACTTAAAATGGTTGGAGATGTGTTATATATAATAATAATAAAAAAAAAAAAGTAAATGTGTATCTAATTTAATTAGATATAGCGATTATTAAAAAAGAATTTCCAAACTCATGCACAA
>JAAAKE020001288.1:0-11345 GCA_010014785.2 Anisolabis maritima
TTCCATATAATTATCTCCTCCGAGTATAGCATTAATTTCAATAATAATGAATTTTAGGATCGAAGGGTTTCCAACTTGTAGAGTCAGGCAGTAAAGACTAGTCAATCTCGATAGAAGCACAATAATTACTAATATATGACAAAAGATAGCACCTATATATGCAAGATTGATAAGAAAGGCCAAGCATTGCTCGGATGGGTGTACCTGAGTATTGAATGGCCCCAGAAGCCAAACTGATTTTTTCAAAAAATATATCAAAATGGCTCAGAGGCCTTAAAATAAAAAAATAAGGGATTTTTAAGCGAGAGATCTCAGAGTTATTTGGCTGCCATGAACATATCTATCATTATGAGATCGCTCGCCTGAAGATATCCATATTATATATAATTGCTGCATCATTAACGATCTTGAGCTTTATTGTTCCCTGAGGATGGCTCGAGATCATCACTAAAAATAATCTTTAAAGATGGCTCTACATCCTTCGTATGCTAATCATTCTACATAACACCAATATTAATGTTATTCTTGTCTCGCGAATTGGTCAAAGCATTGCAAAGTATTATATGCTTAATTAATATTTTAATTTAAATATCAGAAGAGAGAAAAGATTGATTTCTTGAAAAAGGATGATGATTAATTACCGAAATCTCGTCAAAGGAATAACAGTTAATAAGCAATTTCTATGTATTCTTAGTCAATTCAAAATGAGTAAAACGAAAATATTTTAATATAAAGATTGTTTTTCCATTATATATATTATTTTAAAATGAATAAAATAAAAATAAGTATAAATTAACTATCTACTTACAAGCTTGTAAAAAATAGGAAAAATCTGGAGCTGAGTAGCGCTGATCCATTGTGCACGCCAGGTCGCCTCTCGACTTACTGAGGGGACCAAGGCGACCAACGTCTGATCCCACCAGGAACTCTTGCAAGTCCCGACCTGCCAAACACGAAAGAGAGAAGGAAAAAATAGGACGACATCAATATATTTATTCTATTTTGAAAGACATAATAATAGAGAAAATGAAAAAATTTCAGAATAATTCATATATAAAATTAAAAAATAAATTATTTTTGTTTTTGATAGTTTACTAATATTAACTTAAATAAGAAATGAAGTAATGTAAATAATTAAAATAGATTAAAAAGGAATATTTTTTTTTAACTAATCATTTATGACAACTTCAAATTTTAATATTTATTCTTTTTCTGCCTCTGTTAAGCAATCAAATGTCAGAGTTTCAAACAAAGAAAGCTGAATAAGTAGATCGATAAGATAAATTAAATTTTTTAGCGCATTTTTTTAAATGCAAGCCCTATATACTGTGTCAAAATTTAAATAATTATCGACCTCATATTTTTGAATTTAATATTAGGAAATAATTTTCAGATAAAGCCCTTTAAAATTTATTTATTTTTTTTTTAATTCAATAAAATTTATTTAAAAGCCATTTTATGAGTTTTATTAAAAAATTTCTTCCCCCAATGGTTTTTTATACCATATTTTTAAATACAAAATGTCCAAAATAGAGGCATAAGTAATTAGAGAATGACTTCCTAAATCCACCGGGGTGAAGGGGAGAGGACATAAAACTAAAATAAACAATTTTTTAAACATTAGGATGGTAAATTTTCACAAAAGTTAGATCGAATGGAAATGGCTTAAGAGTCTAAATATAAAAAAAATTGATCCAGAAGATTGGATTTGTTTGGATATTTAATTTGATTCCAAATCTATTCTTTCAAGACCAAGAAACATTGATATAGAAAATGTAAATTTTACTTTACTCAGATGGACATGCATATATAAATCCGTTAATAGTGAGTTTTTTGCATTTTTCTAAAATTTCCAAATGTTCAGGTCAGTATTTGACGTTGATGTGATTACCATAGATGAAAAAGCAAATTAAGTAATTTTAATGAAATAAAATCAGTTCGTGGTTTTAAAAATAAATTAGAAATTAAAAAATTTTAGAGACTTATCAGCAGCAAGAGATTACCCCCCCCCCCCCTCTCCCCCGCCTCAAATTACATCTCTGTTATACATTAATTTTTTAAACGCATATTTTTAACATTTATATTTGAATCAATTCATATTTTGAGGGTTTTTTTATTATATATTATAATCTTTTTTATTGCATATACTGGGTATATGGATTTTTTACACAGTGAATTGAAACACAATAAATCGTTTTCAATATTCAACATAATGCTACCAGATTCGCCTATCTTAAAATCATATTTGTACAATAATATTTATGTCAGTTAAAATAAGTATTTAGAGTGTTGACAGGTTTGTTATAAAAATTTTAAAAAAATTGACAATGATTTATACCCTATTCATTGATATATGATATAATTTCATGAAACTACAATTACTAAAAATAATTACAATTCCTTCATGTCTAATCATCATTAACATAATCGCGTTGAGGTTGAGAATAATTAAAATGGATAGAACTGTACTTTATCTTTTTTTAAAAATAACTCCAGACATCAACAACCGGAAAGTATATGGAGGGTGGATTTTTTTCGAGGTAAAATATCATCTATTTATAACTCACGACACCACCAGCCCCTCAGAGTTCAAGGCGAATACAATTCTCTATTCGAACGATAAAATCTCTCAGGGAATGTCACGCTAGGGATCTAATTACAATCGAATAAATGAAAATTAAAATGATATTCTGCCTTCGGTTCAATAATAGCATGAGGACATTCACTTAATAAATAATATCAAGGTCTTTGACTTTAGTTATTGATAAAAATATTTCAATAATATTTGTTAGTAAAAATTTTTTATTTCATTATATTGAAATAATTAATCGAACGGATTAAAGAGTAAAAAGGGATTCAGGTTCAGACGGTTTTAGACGGATGGCACAGAAAAATTTGTTGGGGAGGTTCAACCCGATTGGGAAAATGGGATGGATATCTTTCCAAAATTTGAACAGGGCCGTAGTCAGGGGAGGATATGGGAGTTGAAATCCCCCCCCCCCCTTGAAATCTCAAAAAAAAAAAAATATTCATATATAAATAAAAATATAATAGAGTAAAATAGTATTAAAAAAATTTTAAAGTTTTTAGAAATTATGAAAAAATATTTTATATTCTTTGGAATTTATTTTATGAGAGCTACATAATTATTTATCCCCTTCGAGAGTTTTTTTAGTCTTTCGGCATCTGGGGCCATTTAGACTCCGTCCTTATTTATTTGGTAGCCAATACCTCGAGAGGTTAAATATACCGACATTGTCAATATTGTTAACCTTAAAAGCCAAGAGGTGTGGTTCGGATCCTAGGCAATCCGATGAAAATTTATTTAAATTAATTGGATAGCAATTAATGTAAATAAATATGCCTGGCTAATAAGGAGCGTTATTAAAATAAATTTGTAATTTTTTAATGCCAATATGGCCTTAGATACTGAAGAGACTTAAAAAAAATTATTTATTGCTGGGATGATCCTTTTCAAAAACAAATATTCAAAATTTATTTTTATCATTATTCGATAACAACTTTGTTTTAATATTATATCAAATAAAAATTCATGGAGACATAGTGATATATAAACCCCCACCCCCCTCCAAAAATAAAAAAATTCTGGCTACGGCCTTGGTAAGAAATATAAAAATTGAAATTAAAATTAATTAAACTCTTTAAAAAACACTACTCCAGAGACTATATATAACTGAGAAACTTGTATAGGTAGTGGCGTATTCAAAGAGGATTCCAAAGGATCCGGGCCTCCTCCCAAAGGCAAAAAAAGTGCAGAAAGGGACACATAATTTGACAAAATTGGCAAAGGGGAAAAGGAACGTTACTTAATTTATAAGCAAGGCCAAAGATTGCTCAACCTTGGATGGGTTGCACCAAAGAACAAGAGAGAAGAACAGCCGCCGGAAGCCTCCAACATTTTTCCAATGATATGTATATATTTCTGAGGTTTTAATAGCTACAACAAATGGGAACAAACGCCTATAAATTAAATTTTATAAAAATCAAAATTTCATTTAAAAAATAAAAACTTTAAATAAAATTTCTAGTAAGAACCGCTTACACAAAAAGAAAAAACTATTCCCAAACAAGAAAAAAAAATGTTATATACCCTCTCCAAAGTCGGTTGCCCCCACCCTCCCTCAAACAAAAACCCTTTTTATAAACATACAAATAGATAATATCGAATCAAATTTTTGAGGACGGTCTAAGAAATTAAAACCCCTGACCATTTCTATATATAGGGTTGCCTTTTTTATTTACAATTATTTATCAACAGAAGTGGCTTTATTGTTTTTGAAAATATTCTCCATGAAGATCAATACTCTTTCGCATGCGTTTGAACCAATTTTCGAAGCACTTTTCCCACTCCGATTGAGGAATCTCTAAAACATTTTGAACGCATCAACCGCTTCTTTAGGTGTCAAAAAACGTTGACCTCGCAATTTATTCTTGATATGCGGGAATAAAAAGAAGTCATTGGGTGCCAAATCAGGACTAGACGGCGGATGGCCGTTTGACGGGTGACGTTTTGAGTGCTCAAAAAGTCACTTGTTTGAACCGATTTGTGAGAGCTCGCATTGTCGTGGTGGAGAATGATCCGTCTTCGGCGGTTGGTTTTCCTTATTTCTTCGAAGACTTCTGGCAAACAAATGGTTGTGGACCATTCAGAATTGACCGTTCTACGTTTCTCTCAAGGAACGGTTGCCACATGCCTAGTTTTTCTGAAATAACAGGCGACCATTTGCTTCAAAGTGCTTCGTGCACGAGCAACTTTTGTTGGATTTGACTCATCTTGAAAAACCCAAATAGCACCGCGATTGTATTTTTTGAGAATTTCTTTCGAACAAGCGACACCAGGCTGTTTTTGAGCGATTGTCAAATTATGTGGAATCCACCGCGAACAAATCTTTTTGACGGCCAAATGTTCATGCAATAATGAATGTATGCTGGTCCCACTAATGCCTAAAGATACCTCAATCTCACGATAAGTCACATGACGATCTTGCAGTATCAGTTCACGCTATGAGAGACAATAACCGATTTTGGACGACCTTCATGAAATTCCTCCGTAACCGAACTTCGGGCACAATTGAAGTCTGCAAACCATCAACAAACAGTAGTCCTTGATGGTGCTTCATCGCCAAAAGTCGAATTAAGTTCATCGATGCACTGCTGTTGGGTTAGCCAACGTCTAAAGTTGTAAAAAATCATCGCTCAAAAATGTTCACGATTTAATTCC
The DNA here is from genome assembly GCA_010014785.2 of Anisolabis maritima. NCBI lineage: Eukaryota > Metazoa > Arthropoda > Insecta > Dermaptera > Anisolabididae > Anisolabis > Anisolabis maritima. The sequence goes on from JAAAKE020001288.1 coordinate 5,243, forward strand.
ATTTTTAGTCGAGATGATTTCAAGTTATTGTAAACTACACAAATAGTCCTCGTATGTCAATACGTTCTGAGTACGTATACAATCAAAAATGTCAAACTTTACGATAGAAGCGTCAGCAGCACTAATTTAGCACAATACCGAAATATAAAAGACAACCCTCGTATATATATAATTTAAATAATTGAATAAATGAAAGTATTAGCTTAGGTGACTCGTAATTATCAAACAATTATTTGCAAGACGTGAGACTATTACTACTTAAAATAATCTTATTAATAACTGATTTATCTATAATATTAATAAGTATAAAATTATATAAGTATGGACGAGGAGTTAGACGTGGTAATGATTCATTCTTTTGCTATGAGAGATCATTATTTCATAAAGTTGGAGACAGAGGCGTAGGACGGGTAATAAGGATTGCTCGCAACGGGCGAAAACCTCTAATCTGACGGCAAAGGGAAGCAATTTCCAGCAGGTAATTCACAGGTCGGAATTTTATTAATATAAGTAGGAGTAGTAAGAGTAGGTGCTAAATTGCAGACCACACATCCCCTCCAAGCCACATATGAGTTTAGTCAAATATTTCATCATCGAGAAACTAAATAGCCTACATATATGGAAATATTTTATCAGACTACAGTTTTGCAATCAGTCCTCCTTAAGTAGAGGAAAATGATATAAATAAATAAAAAATGAAATATTTCTAATATGCCCCGTATTATTTATTTATTTATTGTTTAAAAAAAAAGAATTTAAAATAAATTTTTAGGTGATTTTGAAAGGTGAAAATTTGCTCTGACCTGGGCCTGAGGCTCAAAAATCATCTTTTAATTAAGAATTTAGAAAATATATGAAAAATTATTATTAATTAAACGATTAAATCAAATTGTTTCAATTCATTTGGACAAATTTTATAAAGCAATCTCTTAAAAAATTGTTCCTTTACAACCGTAAGAATAATATGTAGATATATTACTGAAATGGCTAAACCTTTAGGAATAAAAAATTAAATTTGATTTTAGATCCTAAGCGAATGAAAGAAAATATACTGGAGCATTATGTACAATTTCATTTTTTTTTTTGGAATGGAAAAAAAAAACAAGGAAAAGATTTCATGTTGTGAAAATGTTATGCATGAAAAAATAAGTTTAAAAAAGGTCAAATGAAATATCTAAGAGAGGAAAACATTCTTGCCCATTTAATAGAACAATACATGAAAGTATTAATTATTAGTATATTTCAGTTGGGCATGTTATTGTGGTGGTCTACCTTTCAGAATTTATAAAATAGGAAGTTCTTTTTGCAAGAAATGGTATTCTTTTGTAGAAATAAATGTTATTTTTTAATTAATAATTTTTTGGGACATTTATATTTGAATCAGATATAATATTGGATAGCCTAGATCAGGCTTGGTATCAAATATTTCAACATTTAATAATAATTCTGAATTGACGCGATATTTCTATTCCTTGTGACAATTATTTGTGAGAATATTTTTTTGCTGGGGTCCATGGCCCCTGGGAGTTGAACCCGGGATCTCCAGCCTATCGGTGTGCTTCTTTTGCACCAAACCACCGGAGACTCGACCATATCAGCAAAAAACACACATTTGTTGAAGCACACCGATGACCCGGATAGGCTGGAGATTCCGGGTTCGACTCCATGGGGCCATAGGCCACTTGATCCACCATCAAAAAAATATACTCAGAAAATAATCGTTAAATAATGAAGATATTTTTTTTATTTCTTTCGTTATAAGTTGTGTTACTTCATGGATTAAATTGGATTAGGAAAGTAAATAACGCCTTTTTATGAATTTTCATTATTCATCTCAAAAATAATTGAAGAAGAAGGCCTATAACTAAATTAACATTAAAATTTATAATTCACTAGAAATAGAGGCGTATGTCAGTGGTCATATTGGCTCTGATAAAATAATTTAGAGGATTTTGTTGAATATATAAGTCTCTTCCAAGGTACAAACAAATTATTTCGCTTATTGTTTTTTTGAGGCAACATCTACCAAGAGGGGAGAAGAAGGTTATCCGTATATTATATCACATCTATTTAGTGTTTAAATGAAAAAATGCCTCCCACTTGTAAAAGAACACGAACAAGTTGTATTAACTAACGTAGGAGTGTCCAAGGCAATCACCTACACTCCACCTATTTGTTTTGGTTTTCGTAGGAGCTTCAAGATTTCGCCTAACAGATTTCCTCTCCCGACCTCTCTTTATAAGGCATTCGTTCGAATTCACTGAGGAAGAAGGTCAAAGCACCTAAAAGTACACAATTAAATTTATATATACTTCATGCTCGGTTGATAATGACGGTGTTATAATACAATATGTTACGCTATTTAAACTACTTTATTTGGCAAAATCTTAACCCAGAGATAAAATAATCAAATATGCAATGAAAACTTAGAGAATTAATTTAAATATAATAGAGAAACGAATTTCATTTTTAATTTCTATTATTTATTTATTTATTGGTTGCTCATGGATTTAATGGATATGATCAATGTGTAAGGTTTAACGTATATTAAATAGATAAGCTGAAAATATGCATTTACCCGGCATTTGGACTTGTGGCTTTTCGACTGGCTATTTATTACAATATGAGCAATGAATTAGCCTATAGTTTTATTAATAAAAGATATTTATTTTTTATTTTTATTAGAGCTCATTTGTTGCTCATATTTTAAAAGTAATGCGTTAGGCTTAAAATATTGTTTGAATGCTGGCGCCAGCAAAAAATAAGAATGCCAATGTCCTAATCCTTTTCAATTGGCTATTCACTTGTAAATTTTGTTTATTATTTTTCTATTATATTCTATTTAAATATTATGGATTGCTCTTATCTATTATAACATGAGCAATTAATGGCTGTTTCTTAAAAAAATTGATGCCATTTTGAGACGAATATTTAAAGGCTATGAATTTGTTAAGCAAGAAATTTAAAAAAAATTTTATTCTTTCTCCAAACTCCGTCCTGATTTATTTATTTTGATAGTTGATAGCCATATAATATAATTGTTGCTTAAGACGGGAAGCAAACCTTTGGTACGTGAAGCGAGACCTCTACCTCTTCACACGGCTTATACAAATGTGTATAAGCTCACCAATGTTATATATTAGATGATTTTTTGAGATCTATCTGATATAAACATTCCATATATGTCTCGAAACAAGCCAAATAATTATTTCTAATAAAATAATTTTTGGTGAGTGTAATATATTTCTTGTGATTTATATTAGCAAAATTGTTTTGATATAAATTTGAAAAATTATTTCTTTAAATATTTATAAATTAGAAAAAGAATCAAACAATAACTTCTGGTGGTCGATGGCAAATGAAAAGTCGAAAACATTTATTTGTTTACATATTAGAATGGGCTCATGATGACGTTATTTAATTTTCTTTCTTTCAATTTAATCTATAAATTTATTATCTGTGGCCATTTTGACTCCATCCTTTATAAAATTATTTCAAGCAACCAAGAGCTACAAATATCATATTAACAACAATATTTCAAAATGTAATACAGTTCAAATCATTATTCTCACAAAATAAGTAATTGTGTCGTCATTATTTACACATATTAACAATACATCTCGTATAGATGAATTGTCCAACTACTACAATTTGCCTTGCACCTTCATCAACTTATAAAGTATTTTTTTTTTTTTTTAATGTTAAAAGGTGGAATTTATAATTTTGTTAAAATTTGAATTTTTCTTAACGTAAAATTTTTAAGAGAATTTGAAGGTTGAAAGTTGATTGGAATATATCGTGTGCTATAGCTCTAAAGGTTTATATTTATTCAATTCGTGGAAAAATAATAGAAAAATTTATTGTTTTTATAATGAATGGGATTATTATTCATATTTTGAAAAATATTTTTTAAAGTGATTTATGCACCCTCCACCTCTACCCTAAAAATTGTATTTTAAGAAACTATTTCTATAAATCAATAAAGAACGTTGAGTCTTAAATATTAAAATTTGGATAAATCGAAGAAATTTTAGAAAAACAAAAAATAAAACTTCAATTCTATTCAAATATAAAATTTTATCCATTTTGTGGCTAAGTACCAAATTCGCAGTTCATTTCAAAAATGGTAGTTGAAAACAAACAATATTTGGCTACTTTACAAAAGGAACAAAAATAGAAATAAAAGTCATTAGTGAGTTTTTACTCATAGCACCTGATTACCAAAATAAAGTGAATAAGCGCACTAATTCATTGTTTTGTTTAGGTAGGGTCGGGGTAGAAATAGGGGAGTCCAAGGCTACAATATATCCCCCCAAAAATTGTAGCTCTCCAATCTAAAAACTGCCTCATAAATCTTGAAAAAGGGCCTAATCAATTATTATATTAATAAATGTGTATGCTTTGGTGTTAATGAAAGAGGAAGGGAAAATCTGGTCACTTCTTTTAGATTCCCCCAAAAAGAAAAGGGAAGAAAGACTATCGGAGCAGACCTTCTAGGAATGTCAGGCACCGGAGTTGATTTAGTAAAAAAAATTTATATTACTAGACTCTCCTGACTATCACCCTTCGAGGAGGAAAGGATGAATAAATAAACAACTGATCTACAATATTTAAATTAAATAACGGAAATATGGTCTACCACTTTAACTATAACAATCATAAGGCAAACTAAGACCTGTCAATTGATGAGGGGAAAGACTGGTATAGGGATATGAGAAATAATGCCAGTCTTAGTAACTTCTGATCGCCGTTTGTATGTATAAAAATTCAATATATCCTTTTTTTAATTGGTATTAAATTAATTCATATTTAATCAATAATCTATACTCCAATGAGTTATATAAATTTATACAGTCCTATGGAAAAAAAATCTCACAATATAACCAGAAGTATAACAATCCAGTGCCCTTTATAGCTTAGAGTTGAAAATTTTTTGTTCTAATTAGCAAAATATGATTTATTTAAAAAAAAAAAAGAGTCGAACAAATAACAAAATTTTGACTAATAATTTAAACCCTAAATATTATTTAAATTTTTATTTAAAAGAAATATTAAGATGAGAATATGCTTGGATTGAGATTTAAAAAGTGAAAATTATAAAATGGCAATAGAAGTAATACTAACTACCAGAACTATCAAGTGCTAAATATTTTCAACATTAGACCCGAAACAATTTGACAACTAAAGTTAAGGCTAGGGCCTATACTGTTTAACTTAGAGTATTAAGTTGAACTTTTTACCCCTAGACTAAGACCTCTTAGGGACTTAAAGATTTTAAGTCTCTAAGATTACCAAATGTTTACTTTTGTTTTGATACGCATATTATTTAACGTATATTTCTATGTCTATTATAAAAAATTGGAACCGGGCCCCGTCTGAGGATTTTGTGGGGTTCCAAGTGGCAAAGATAGGCCTCAACTATACAAAACACCAGGAAGCACATAAATTAGATCATTTTTGCTTGTAGAAAGGTAAGAAACCCAAATTCGCAAATGGGTTTTTCCATTTTTCCTCCAGAGCTCATTTAGAGGAGAACACATATGTACAGTACTTAAATGGTCCTAGAATTACCGTCTGACCATGCGTGATCCGTAGAGGAGCTCTGAATCGAAAAATTCATTTGGGGTTGGTCTTTGAGTTTCAAGCCCAATTTATCTTGGTCTAATTTTTATAAAACTTGCAAGTGGGGAACTGTCTAAGGGTGGGGCTTCGGCCTGGAATAGGTGAGAATTTAAACTACGTTTAACGAAGAACTTTATATTATTACTTTAAGTCTCAAAGACACATTTTATACAAAATGGCATAGTTAGGTCAATTTTGAAAAAATCTAAATTTTTTGATTTTCCCTCCAACTTAAAAATGTCATTTATAAGTTGTTTTCTTGAGTAGAGTAAAAATGTGTTGGATGATTCGGCAAAATTTAAAGATCGTTATTCTAGGTTAAATAATAATAAACCTTCCTCTCTTGAATATTTATCAAGTCTGAGGTCAAATTTATTCTCAGAGAAGAGAGAAATTGGTAAAGATTTTATTCACTGACAATATGGGATATAGAAAGCCTGCAAGTGAGATTGAGGCCCGATTTGGGTGTCTGAGAAGCATG
>JAAAKE020001310.1:0-11345 GCA_010014785.2 Anisolabis maritima
ATTAAAGTTAGTAGCTACGGCCTTGGTAACCAATCAGAGGCTTGCCTTAATATTTTAATTAATTTATATAATTTTCATAATACCTTGATTTTACTCTCAAAACATTTCATAATTTTTATTATTATGCAGTGGGGTAGTAAATAGGAGTTTCAGACATCAAGCAGCACCTCAGACGAAAAAAATAATAAAATTTTAAAGAAATATATACTATATTGAATTTTATTTCTATTTGATCCTTTTCACAAAATTATATACCCCTTTGTGTGAGGCGCGCAAAATAAAACTGATCTCTCATAGAGCCGTCGAGAGGAGAGGCTTCAAAAGAACCAGTTTATTGAAAGTGTCACATGGTTATTATTAAAGTAATTATCAAATATAGAGATATAAGAAATCAAATAAAATTAATTAATAAACAAGATTTTTTTTTTATAATTAGACAAGATTTGTGTGCAAATGCATAATTTTTTTTCAAAAGAAATTATTGAATATCTCTACGTATCTATTCGTTCGGAGTTTATTAAAAATTCTTCAAAATAAACCTTGGTCCCATTTGGGGATATAGAAAGTATTTTGCTCGTCCTATCATTGATGGCGTTTCCTTGTTCAAAACTTTGTTATATAAGGACAAAAATATTGCACCTCTTCCTAGCCCCTTTATTGTACAATCTTTGCCAAAAATCATTCAGTTCTTGGCATTTAGGTCTATTTTTATTTATTTATTATTTTTATTGTTTGCAACATTTCAGTACAACATATTTTGAAAGTATTAGTTCAATCTGCGCAATTTTAAAATTTTTACTCATCATTTAATTGATTAGTAAAATTATTTTTGGAAATCCCGAACCCTAATTTACTCATATGATATTTTAAAAAAACACTCCCCTTCATTTAATGATTTCAGGATCCGTCATGATTTAAATATAATAATATTCTGAAACTTTTTTTATTTATAAAAGGAATCTGAAAATTTTTGAAGGAAACTTGAGCTTAAAAGCTTTCTAGGAAAATTTCAGATTTTTTAAACATTAACATAATTAGACAAAAAAATTAGTGGTGCAACATAATTTTGGACCTTTATTTTATTTAGGTGAGAATTGAAGGAAAGAACTTAAGAATTCCAAAGTAAATTTAATTTTTGGAAAATTTTTGTTGGCCTTTTTCATTAAAAATATTTTTATATTTGCAAAATTAATGGAACCCAGCCGCGTAGCAGTTCAAAAATTATGGGGGCGGGGGTTTATTATTTATAGACTTCCTATAGGGAAAGAGAAGAAATAGTTCTAAACTTAAGTATTAAAATTTTGTTATTTAAGCAAATGGATTATTAAAATGTAAGAGAATAATTAAAATTTTTAATTTATAAAGACCAATGTTTGGGATGGGGGCTTGAATTCCTACGCTTCTGATAGATAAATAATTTTTTATAATAAAAAATTTCTCTGAATTTCCCGCCCCTAAAGAAATTCATCTAGTGTCAAAAATTTACAATCTGAATCAAAACTTTTCCCACCTTTGCGATGGCCATCTCTGTTTGTCATTTACTGTTTTTGAAAATAATTAATGTACTTTTCTGTTTGGAAAATTTTCAGATTTTTTGAATATATAATAAAAGGATGAGAAAATTTCCATTATAAACTTTATTTTATTACTTATTACTTGCTTAGTAATAATCATATGAATGAAGAATTGTGTTTTAGGTATGAACCAGTTTACTAAATCTTGATAAAATTAATATTAATATATCCCCTCCACTTTTTTTTAATAACATCGTAGATAAGAAATAGGCCATATACCGGTTTAAGTAATTAATAAAAATTTCCAAAAAAAATTCTTTATTACTCTCAAAGTACGTGTCTGTTTTTATAATAGTTTGTCACTTTTTTTGTTTTGATCTAATCTTGAAAATAAATCGTAAAAGGAGGCTTAATACGTACGTAGCTTAATGCATATGGCTCTGTGTGCGTAGTACGTCGACTGGCATTTCTCTGGGCTCGGTTTGCTGGCCCTTAGACTTTAGCGTGAATTTATTGCTCCTTCTCCTCCTCCTCCTCCTCCTTAGGGCCTTAAAGATACTAACAGGGAATATATATGGCGTGATAACAAGGCGCCAGAATGACACGCGTGTGAGCCCTTACGCCTTACACCCCCCAGAGAGAGTGAATGTAATTACGGGGTCTCCCCCTTTTAGCCCTAAGTGAATCCCTATTGAAGAAATACTTTAATTATCGGGACAAAGCAAAGGGTTAGTTCAGATCGCAAATAAATAAATGTGAGGCACTCTCTAATGCTAAGTGTTTAAATTAAACAAAAAATATTCAATGCATTTAATTAACTCTAGATCGTATTAAAGATGAAATATGTATTTTAATGATAGGATAGGAGATGAGATATTAAATATAATTAACAGCTGAATGTACGTTTAAAATTCAAAAGGAGTTCGAAATTTGGAGCCTAAAGCATCGGATCCACCTAAGCTCTGATTACAAAATTATTTGTGTATTTCTGTTACCAAGTTTATTTAAATTTATTACTAGTACTTTCTCTGCCTTATCTCTTGATTCGGCGTCACAATTAAATTTAGATTCGACCGAAATGTAGAATGAGTCAGCCCTTTGCGGTCAGCCAGTCTGATGCTTGTTTTGGGTGGGAGAGAGGGCGTTCACATATCTCGGGTAACTCGTGGTCACCATCCACATGATGACCAATAGTGTACCTTTGAACGGCTCTTTATTTTATAAATTTTTTGTACCTACTCTGCGTCTGAAAATAAATTTTACGAATGCTATTTTCCATTTGGACCGTAAAGGTTCACCTACCGGGATCCCCGTTTATTTGCCCGAGGTACTTTCGAGCACGGAGACACACCCCTCAAACCTAGCGGATCTCTGACCCTAGTCATCTATCAGCACCACTTGATTTCCTATCTCTAACTCCTCCTGAATTCATTTCTATCTAGCTAACTACTCTTATATATAATTCCAGCCGGTCCTTTTTATCCAACCTAATCTATGCTAGTGAGAAGGATGTCCTAGTTTGAAGAGGGGACATGCGCAATCTTTTGTTTCGTGTGAATAAATAATTAGGAGATATAAATTCCAAAAATAATAAATGTTATAATAGGAAAAACAAGAATTTTGATGATTTTGAATTTTATTTACTCCTCTTCCTAGTTCTTTATTATAACGAAAACATAAGTCCAATTTATTTTGAGACATATAGTCAGGAAGCGGGATGATTTTGAACCGCATGTGCACCTCTTAGAATTTGGTTAAAATATATTTCCATTACAAAAAAATTCTTTAGACAATAATATTTAAAAGAAAAAAAAATTTTCTGCTTTCAAGATGGCTACAGGCATAAGCTTTTTTTAAAATAATTTTTGTAAGCTTACCATATTCGTAATCCGTCTATATTTATTTAAATTAATTGCTAGGAAGCAAACCAGATCATGGGCCACCATTTACAAAATCCTGGACTAGGCTATATCTAGGCCTACATTAAACTATGTAAAATTTGTTTCTTCTTTTTAAAATTTCTAAGAATGACCCCTGGTTTCTTCCTCAATAATTATTATAAAATACACCAACTGTAGTTTTTTTTCCTATTATTTCTGATTTATTTCTTTATTTTTTTTAGGAGAATAAAATAAATAAACTATGATCTTGGAATTATTTTCGCTTATTTTGCAAAGGTTATTTTTATTTTATATGTAGGTATATTTTTTCCTCTCTTTCTTTGACTTTGAGATTCATTCGCTTGAATCTTTGGACAATTTTTTTTCTCTTTGTTTCTTTTTATTTTTCTCAAGCAAATACGTGCATACATCGTAGAAGAAAGAAAGAATAACATTTTCACCTTATTTTATTGTTATGATTTTATTTTTTTTTCTTCGTTGAAATAATTTACTTTTTTTTATTTTTATCGTTGATGTTTATCTTTCTCCGTTCATAAAAAATAGTGATTTTAAAAATCCCAAAAATAACATAACCTATCGATCGCTGGAAAATATCACCATTTAGCACAGGTGACATATTTCTTTATATATACATTACCTAAAGAAAAAAAAATTGAAAAACTTAAAATTAAAAAATAACTATATATATTAAGTATATAATTAATTCTCGGTTCCAAAGATTATTCGATGACATTATCTATTTAAATTCGTATATATTTCCCTCTGATTAGTTTAGACCCATCCTTCAGTTTCAAAACGACCTATAGTACTCGATGTTGATGCTAATCGAAAAACAGTAGTGAAAGCAAACCCTGAGGCGTGTTTCAACTAAACAAAGTGCCTTTGAAGCTAAAGAAATGATTTGTCCGGCCTTAGGTGAAAATACTCTGTCCTATATTTATATATATTCCTTTATAAGTATAAAGTGATTTCAAAACTTCCCGAATGGAAATTTTTTTCTTTTTCTTTTTTCCAAAGTGGAATTCGAAAGTTACCTGAAAGGTGGAACAAATGTATAGATAGTGAGGAAGATTACTTGGAATATTAGGTGATTACATTTATTTTTTTATAATTTTTCTTTAAGTCTTTTTTGGCATCTGAGGCCATTTAGACTCCGTCCTTATTTATTTATTCCAATTGGTAGCCAATATAATATAAATAAATTTTTGTCGCTCAGGACGGGAAGCGAATCACTGACCTTTGGTACGTGAACCAAGACCTTTACCTCTGTCCCAAGGGACAGATCATTTTTTTTCTAATAAACAACAAAATTTAATTAAAAAGGCCGAGATTTAATTTATACATCTAATGCAAATATAAATTTAATGGAATTAAACAAGAGAGCTAAAATTTGGAACGATTGGGATAGAAAGACCCTTTTGTCAAATTCCTGCGACCTAAAACGTATTACGATCCCATAAACCAATACCTTCCTTCCTATATAGGCGTTAGATCGCATGCGAACCTGGATGGTACGATCATTAAAATCAAATTTGTCTCCGGAGACAGAGATTCTAGCACGTCCTTTTTTTCATCCTTGGAATTGGACTACAAAATGAAAGAAATTGAAAACAGTCAGTCAGTAAAAACGAAAAGATATTTATTATTTATCTTTTTAGGGCATTTCAATATAGATATGAGTATATAGCGAATACCTATGAATTTTTTTCAATGTTTTACTATTTATTATTTACCCAACTCGCTAACTATTGGATTTAGAAAAAAAATGGTTTAAATCAAAGTTAAAGCAAATTTTCGAATCTACAATAATGACATTAGCTATTTATATGCTAAATGTCATGTTCAAAGAGAGAGAAACCTCAATTTTAACCCTTTTTTACTTTCTCTTACCTATATATGAAATATATAGTGAAAACGTATTGTGATCGTAAAAAAAATTGATGTCGAGATTTTTTAATAAGGTGGCGCCCGTGGTCGAAAACTTATATTTATATAACATCTAAAACCTATTAAAAAATTAAAAATATCCGGGGCTATGAAATATATCTTTTTTTTTCACGTTTTCTCAGAAAATAAAATTATCTCTAAACCTGGAATTTTGTTTCTTTTATTTCCACGACTTTCAGGAAATACACACAAATGAAAATTTCAGGAAAATTAAACAAACATACATATAGATGTACCAGTTAATTTTGTTTTTGTTATATATTTATATATAATATAATTATTGTTAATTCTTGCGTGTCCTTTAATGACGATCAATAATGCTAATAGAATAATTGGCCGATGAAAAGGCAGCAGCCGGTTATGTTCACTCTCTCTCTACATATCTATATATGTGTTTATTTGGAAATGCGGAATAATAAAACATATTTTATCTGATTTAATTATAAATATTAATAGAATCCGAAAATATTTTGAATAATTCATGTTTGAATTGAAAACAAGGGCAAATTGTTCATTTATTCAAAATAATAAATATATATTCCATATCCATATGCAGTGTTTAATCGCCAGAGATAATTTTTTTTAAATTTATGTATATAATAAATATGTGGTTTTTTTTTATAAGTTTATTCTAAATTTAATTAACAAATAATAAAATTAGATTTTTTTTGGTAATGAACTCATGAACTTTGATACATGTATTAATAAAATGTTTTAGGAGAGAAAATAAGTTAACACCCTATAAAACAATAGTTAGATCATTCCTCACATAAGCTCCCCCCCCTCCGGATATCGGATATCTCGCCAACAAATTTAATAAACCTGGAGAGATAGCTTTTCCTCTAATAGGCATTAACAATCGCATCACCCATACTGGACTAGAAATGGAGAAACTGGAAGACTTTATTAAAGATGTCAAAGAAAAATTTATTAACAATTGTATGCAACATGAAAATCCGCTTATCCAAAAACTTTATTAATCACCTTTTCATTTTCATTATTAAATTTTTTTTTAATTTTCGCTACCCAGAAATAAAAGAAATAATCAAAATTGGAAATTGGATTTGATTTGAATAAAAATTATTGACTTGAAATTAAAAAAAAAAACCCAGTCCTTTGGTGCAGAGATAGAAATCTCGCCTCACGTACCAAAGGTCAGTGGTTTACTTCTCGACTTGAGTGACAAAAATTTATTTATATTATATTGGCTACCAATTAATATAAATAAATAAGGCCAGAGTCTAAATGACCTCCGATGCCGAAAAAGACTTAAAAAATAAATAAATAAATAAATAATAATAATAATAATAATAAAAATTCACTCTAAATTTAAATCTACAATGGACAAATAAATATTTTATTTATTATTAAGAATATAATTTTAATATATTAATAAATGATGTCTCTAGAAATAAAATAATTTATATTTTAGCCCAAAAGGATGAAAAAATTATTCCACTCAAGGATTCTAATCCAGTATCTTCTCTTTTTTGGAAGGGCTTTAGAAGCTTAAACTAGCAGGAGAAATTAATAACTTTAAAACACGCCCGCATTTTAGAGACCGTTCATATTTATTTAAATTAATTGGTAGTAAATATAAATTAAATATCCCTTAGGACGGGAACTGAACCAGTAATCCTTAGTTGATAAACTAGAAAGTTAACCTCTACTCTAAGGATGTATTCGGGGACGATACCAATTCTGGTTTATAAAACGGCATTAATTAATGAATATTTCTTCCCTTCCTCTAATGCCAGTCTTTTTTTTCTTTTTTTCTTTCATCAAATCTCAGACTCTGCGACTGTTTTTAGTCACATCTTTTATTTCTTATACTGATGAAAAAAAAAAAAACATTTAAAACTTCTTCAAAATCTCTTAAAAATGATCTATTAATTTATGATTCACTGTGCGAAATCAGGTTTTACTTTTCCATTGATTAAATATAAATTCATTATTCACTTATTTATCTTGATTATTATAAATGAAGAGGGGCTATTTATCAAATTTGAAAGTGATGCTTAATGATGCTTATTAAGGATCTAAAGAGAATCCAAACATAAAACTTGCACACTCCTCCAACTTTGGAAAGAAGATTAGTAATGTTATAAACGAAAAAAATAAATTCTCTAAATTCATTGCACTGTCTATCAATGGTGACATTTAATGTAAAAAACAATGACGTTTCTCCATAATTAAAAAAAGGTTTATTATTTTGTTTGATTCAGTGGCTGATTAAACGACTGTCAGATCCCGAGCTTTGAAGGGTCCCAAAACCATAAGTCGCAATTAAAATATAAAATGTAGTATACAGTAGTGTACTACATATATGTACTATAAATATACGAATGTGAAATATGTAAATGTAAATATGCATGTTTTTAAAATAATCAAAAGAAAACATCTGGGAATGCGCAAAGCTGCATTGCTGCAACGAACTTGAATTTGTGCAGGGGCTTTGGAATTCTTCGCTTCGCTCGCGACACTTATTTATAGATGTCTGAATCTAACTTAAAAATTGTGATATTTGGTAAAAATTCAAAATTTCAACGGTCATTTTGACCATGTTGCTATCAACCGATTTAAAAAATTTAAAATACCTATTATCCAGGTATATTTATTTATATCATTTGGTATTCCATTGATATAAATAAATTTTCATCGGACTGTCTGGGATCCAAACCCTTACCCCTTGGCCTTTAAGGTTATCAATATTGACAATGTCAATATTTTGAATCTACCGACCCCGGGGGAGAAGGGGGCTTATATATATTTAAACTTTTTTTTTCGACTGAAGATGAATAAGTAAATCTTGGAAGCTTGAGACTTTTCAATAAAATAATCGATAAAAAAGTAAAAGAGGGCGCAACACAAAAAATCTGGTATGAAAACACAGAACATAATTTCCTCACTCTAAGAGCAAGTTATTTGATGTGCTGTGGGCACACCATTTTTTGTTTTTTGGGTTTTAGACGAAAAATAATGGGTTCTTTAAGGAAAAATCACTCTGAAAGTAATCCTGTCATACGATAAATATATATAGATATTCGAGATATACAATAACTTAGTTTAATTTATTAACGTCCTATGATCACTTTTTTCCTTTTATATAGACTACAGTGTCCGTATATTCTTTTTCAGTCCTTCTCGCTATTTGCTCTATCTATCCGAAAAAACGTTTTATCATCTTTGACGGTTTAATTTTTCTTTCCTCTTTGGTTTGTTTATGTTTTCCCTATATAAATATATATATATATATTTTTGTTTTATGTTATATATCGCGATTTGTCAGACAAACAAATTAAATTTCTCTTTTTTTTTATTTGAATATTTCAAAATCAAGTTGTGACCATTCGGTCACTTTTTTCTCACAATGTAGAAATGTTATATTTATATAGATATAAAAAATATTTTCTTCTTCACCCATATTGCGGGGTAAGCTGTCTAGTTTACAAAATATACTAATAGATTTCATAACTAGCACAAACGATATTTTTTAAATAATCAATTTGACCATTCCAAGTGGCTGATTAAGGCATTATTTAATTAAAGCTCAAACCTTTAATCTTTTGGGAGTTATATATTTATTTATTTATTTCGATAGAGGCTACCTTTGGCTGATTTTCTCTTTTCACACATTTCTGATATACGGATATACTGATAACCACCTATCTCATCTTGAAGATTTTTTTTTACTAAATTCACAAAACTATCCCACTTTTGATATATATAAATATATATATCGAAATGCTCTGCAGGGAGCGAATTTATTATAGAAACGACCCGCAATGCTTTTCTCTACGGGGTTAATTCAAATGTCTATAAATTCTGTTTTTAATTCTTTCAAAATTATTCCTATATTAAAATATTTTAAATATTTGAAATCAAATTACAGTAGTACCTCTTACTATGAGTACAATTCGTTCCGAGAGCAAGCATTTTAAGAAACAATTCTTACTCATCCAGATGAACACTAGAACTGAGCTTTAGCGGTGTATGAATTAATCTCGGATTCATATTCGTCCTTGACGTGTGGGTTGGGAGTTGTCTATTGCCTCTGATAAATTCATTTGAATTTATATTTCCTCTTTATTATTTTTTGTTTGTTAATTAACAAAATTGGAAAATTTTTAATTTACCTAAATCACTTTTAAAAATAGACATACATACACGTTAATACTATTTCAGTAAGAATTATTATTATCCTTTTATAATGGAAATCCAATTTTTTTTACAATAGACTGTGGATTGATAATATTATCATAATTTTTCAATATTGATTAAAAAAATACAAATAAACGTTAGCTATTAATATTTTGTATTTTCCTCATTAAAATCACTGTTTATTCACAATCTACGAAACACAATTTAAAAAAGAAGAAAAAAAAAAATATTTTCCCATGATGAATGAATGGAATGACATTGATTGGAATTCAAATTAGTGCAAATAAAAATATTCCCAATGGGATAAATTAACGACAATTTAATTATCCTATATAATATTAATAATGACAACTCCATGAATTCAGGATTCTCTATCTGTGAAGTGGAGGAGGAGGGATTTTGAAATTCCCTCGAGATAATTCCCTCTCTTTTTTAAAGTCCTCTAATTAATATAAAATACAAAATTGCAAAAAAAGAGATTTCATCATTCATTTGTCCTTTAAACTTTAGCTATTAAAGCCATTCTCGTACTGTACCCTGATCTGAGGAATTTCTTTTTACTCTCAGTTTTTAAAGCGGGTCAAATAATCTTTAGATTTTGAGATTTGCATACAAAAAATGTATTTTTAGATACAATTTCTTAAATTAATTTTTTTTAATGACTAATTCAAATATCTCTTAGTTCTTTTCTGAATGATAATGCAATTTAGGGATCAGACGGAAGGGAAGCTTTACATCATTTTCTGTACGCTGTCAGATCATTCTGCAAATTTTACATTGGAAATATCGAGATTTATATTAATCATAATATTAAAAGTTAAATTAATTAGAAATGTGGAAGTTTATAAAAAATTATATTTCAAAAATATGGTTATAGTGAGAATGAAGATAATTTTAACTCATTATTTATTTTATTTAATCTTCCTAAGTTAAGATTTTCCTTAGGAGCGTTTCTCAATATGGGCCTATGCCTTTCTTTATAAACCACTGCAGAATTCTGTATTTCTGTACACGATAATCCCAAAAATGATAAAACCACTCATTTGTATTTGATAGAATATCTCCACTTTATGTTAATTTCAATGCCATTTAGAATATAGAATTACATTTATCAGCTCACATTCGGAGTTGAAGACGATAACGAATCAAACTTCGACCAGAGTCTATATGAGAATCAAAACTAAGAATTTATCTGTATTATCTGATTTTTTTTTTTAATTTTTTTATTTCAATTTTAAATCAATTTCGACTGTTGAGTACATTTTGTCTTTTAAACATATATATACATAAACAGTACCATGGCTTCCGGCAGACGTTCAACTCTCGGGTTTTTTGGAGGTCACCTCTCCGAGGACCACCAATGCTTGACCTTGCTTATGCTTACTGATCTCACTGACTTTTCGGTGTAATCAAATTTCTTTTAATAAATTCTGAAAATTACACGGGTTAATAACCAATTTAATTCATTTTCAATATCAAAGAAAAATATTTTATTTTAATATATAAATAATAAGTTATTTTCTTTTAGAAAAAAAATTATCTAGTTTTTTTCCCAACTTTTTTTTAAAAGTCTTTTAGCTCATCGCAGGCCACTTAGGCGTCATTGGTACCAAACCAAGCGACGGTCCTCTCTCTATCTTATAATTTATTGTACCAACACATCATGAGAGAAGTAAGACAAGCAAAATTGATGTAGATTGAAAGGCTCCCTGCTAATTGATACTCAATGATGAAAAAAGAAAATTCTTTTTACAATTTTGAAAACTTTCTAGATACAACATATGTACCTTGAAATAATATCACTTTTCTTTGGTAATTTCAT
>JAAAKE020001321.1:0-11341 GCA_010014785.2 Anisolabis maritima
CAGGACGGGAAGCGAACCTCTGACCTTTGGTACGTGAAGCTAGACCTCTAGCTCTGCACCAAGGGACAGGGCTAAAAGGATAAGTTGACAATGTCAACAACCTTAAAAAAGCCAAGGGGTGTGGGTTCGGATCCCAGGCAGTCCGATGAAAATTTATTTAAATCAATTGCTTACCAGGATAATCTGATTCAAAATAAATGTGTATCGTTTCAAGTCTATATGACCTTAGATGCCGAAAAGACTAAAAAAATGCATATAACATTCGTCTCTTGAAGCAAACGTCTTAAATAAATCAATAAATTTCAGAGTGAAATTTTTTTCTTTTTTAAGAGAACTCTTAAAATTTAATGAAGAATAATGATATTAAAAATTACAATACGTACTTATATTCAATAACCTTTACTGAATTATTCGCGAGACTTTTGGCCAAAATACCAGCCGAATCTTCAAGCCCTCTATAAATCGTGCTAAAACCTTCAACTGCGCCAGCAGTCAGATCAAGTACTGTGTTGACTTTTTCCTCAGCTTGTCGTTCATCCATGAGAAAGGTAGAGGAAAGAAGTCGTGTTCCTTGTTTTTGGACGTAAGGTGCTAAATACCGTCCCAGTGCCATCGTAGCACTTCCAATTTTATTTGCTGAATAAAAAAATTTTTATTACTTTACGAGATAAAGAAGTAAAAACAAAGATATGAATATACATTGACTTAACTAATCTAGTAAAATATTTTTAATTTTATCTTTGTTTGAAAATTCTTCCCATCCACATACACTTTATACATTAGTAAATTACAGCCAATAATTTTTTATTTTATAAAACTTTATTCTAAATTTTAGGCTTTTATTTGGATTTACAAAATAATTCAAAGTCGTAGTCAAAGTAGTCCAAAATTCCCAGAAACAAAATATCATCGTTTTAATTTAAGGCGAGATGGGATAGGGAAAGCGCTTTATGCAATATTTTGATCCTCATTATCGGCGGTGATGTTCCTCTCTTGACTAGAATAAGTGTCAATGGGAGTGTCGAAGGGCGTGTATGTCAGCTGATCGGTGATATTGATTTTTGCGATCCATGGGCCATCTCTCGGCGAATGTCTGAGGATGGTATAATTCGATAGCTCCTGGCCGATGAATGTTGGATGTGTTTCATTTCGGCCCGATGGCTCATTGCCGTCGAATGAATGATGAATGAATAAGATGTTAGGTCTAACTCGAAGAGGCCAGTAATTTAGGGAAAAGAAGAATAGAAGATTGCTTAAAATTTTGATCAAAAATTAAAATTTTTTAAAATTTATTTATTATAAAAAAATACCAAGTAGATTTCCTTATTTTTAAATAAAATTCATAAGAAAAAAATTTATTAATAAAAAAATCATTAAATTTCACTTTTTAAATTAAAAAAACAGCAGACTATTAACCAAAATGATTTTGGATTTAATATTAATAATCATATTTAAAAAAAAACCAATGAAAGAATAAATATAATTATTTATATATATTTTGTTTCTCAGAATTTTTCAGACGCTCATGTTTTACATTGATTTAACCAATCTAGTTGAATATTTAAAATTTTATCTCCCTCTAAAAATTTATTCGTCAGCTTTATCATATAATTATTTATTATTTACATAATAATAAAGAGAGTAATAATAAATCAATATATTTGATTCTGGATGAGTGGATAATTTTATATCACTATAAATTTGCAAATCGATAGAGATATCTAATAAATTGATGATAGCCTATGTATTTTTTATCTTTTTCTTATTACTCGTGCCATCTAAAATTTTTGGTATACCACTCTAAATAACTAAATATAACAAAAACAGTGTAAGAAATTATTCAAATATTATATTATATATGGGATTTAGTCCCGTAAAAATCTAAAAAGCCAATCTTACCCTTCTAACCTTGAGATTTCTTTTTCTTGAAATTACTTGTTTAATGTTAATTTTTTATGCTTCTTATTAAAGTTTTACCTAAATATCCAGTAACTTGAACGGCAGATCCGGTAACATTCTTGGCTATTCGTAATCCTTGGGCAACGTTTGGGTTTATATGACTAGCTTGGGATTCAGGTTGAATATGCTCCATTAGTTTTGGAGTTCCTTGGTTTATAAAGCTTCCAGCCTTTTGAGCGCCTCTTATTAGACCATAGGAAATATAATGGGCTCCTGAAATAAGAATAATTTTCATCACAAAATGAAATATCTTTCTTCTAATAAATGAGGCATTAAATGATGACCAGATTGGTTTAAAACATACTTTTTCAATATGTGAGATTATTTATTTCGAATAGGATCAAGTAGTTATTTTATTTTAAAAAAATAACCCAAGTGGCATTTTATATTTTATTTATACGATTTTCATTCATTCTTTTGTCATTTAAATTAAATGATTTTTTTATCAATTTAATGTAAGCTATAAATTTTGATTTATTTCATAAAATTTTAAAGTTGAAAGAAGGAAATTGTTGCTTGGCAGAAATTTTATTAGAGGTTGACCAATAAGGCAGCCTTTGGATGCTCAATAAAAACTCAAATTTGAGACGTTTCGAACAAGGTTTACTAGTTCATCTTCAGTCAATTTGATCCTTGTATTTTCATTCAACACTCATAACCCACTGAGACTGTACCATACACTAACACCATTGTACAACTTACACGTATACATTGTTATATGTATTTCAAATACAAGCTAACCACCATTGAACATAAAATTTTAAATGAAATTAGTTCAAACAAAGAACTAAATATGAGCAAATTTTTAATATTTTATCAAAAAAAAAATTTAAAACCCATTTCTCTCTGATTCTCAGCGTCTCATTTAGGATTATAAAGAAATATTAAAATAACCTCGGACAATGCTTTGAGATAAGGAACTAGGTTCTTCGCGACGAATCCTTCCGGCACGTTTATGTGGCTTAGGTGGGCCTACCACCCCATGAAGAATATCTTCGAGTAACTCAAGAATTACATCATCGGCATCAGATGGAGGGATGAGAGCGATTGTAGAACCTTAAACAAATAAAATATTTAATATACCTTTTCATATAAAATTTTCAAAATAAAATATATTTATTTTATAAATACCTGGTTCATCGGAAGCTATATCTGGTAAGATGAATGCGCCATATTCAGATCTATAACAAGGTGAAACTTCAGGGATTAATGGATAAATCCAATTGCCCACTTGCAGGTAAAATTTCGGATTCTCGCTAAATTCATCTAAAAAAAATTTAAAATTAAAGTTAAATAATTACATTACGAATATTGTTTAATATTATAAGATAGATGAATTAAATTTAATAAAATTATTTTGCAAAAGAAAAATATTCAAATGGATAAATAGCAAGTTTTTTTATTAGTGGGACGTAAAATTAATTAAGACTCATATTTAGCCATTTGTTCAAGAACTACTGACCTGTATCAATTATGGTCTTAATTCACTCTATGCAATAAAAACTTAGGATTCGATTGAAAAAAAACTAATAGAATATATGTAAAGAGAGTTATAAAATAATGGATATTAAAAATTCAGGGAGCGACAAAAATTTATTTAAATTATATTGGCTACCAATTTAAATAAATAAGGACGAAATCTAAATGGCCTACGATGCCAAAAAAAAATTCAGAATTGTTTAAATTTGATTCATCCATATACAATCGAACCTCGATAAGATTTATCTTAAATTTTCATTTCACTGGGATGGCATTCTCACTACCCCAAAGTAAATTGAAATTATCAACATAATTTTTTTAATCGAATAAAAGAGAACTTGTGAAAAACTAGATTTGTTTAAATAGTATTATTATTAGCGAATGTAATTTTATGCATAAAAGCTGTTTGTGTGTTATAGTTCTTAAAAATTAACTTTGTGTATACACTGTGGCGTGGAAAGTTGTTGATCCGGTCTTACCGATCTTGGCTTTCCTTCGAGGTTTGATTATATATTCTCATTGTATAATTATATGTATTTAAAAAAAAATTTTAAAATTGCAAAAGAATAATTAACCAACCAATTAATTGTGCAATGATCAGTTGATCAGGTTCTGAAGTTGATTTGACACTTCCATCAGGCGAAATAAAATACACTCTCACGCTTTCTACTATTAAAATTATTTCTGCTGTCTGAGCTCCAATTTTGACTTTTAATTCTTTTAAAGCATCACTTAAATCATTGTATGTTTTTAATTCAATAACATTTTGGGAAGGGCCTTGTTGAATTGCATCCTCATACGATGGAGGAGGTGTCAAATTATTTATCTCAGGAGCTTCATGTTTAACATCAGCCACTTTCAGGAGCAATTCTAATCTGAAAATTGTTAAAAGAGAAATAATAAATAATATAATTAGGGTGCTTATAAGAAAAAAAATTACTAGAGTCAACTTATTTTCTGCTACTAAGTTCTGAAAAATTACAAAAAAAAAGAAGAAATAATTTCTTAATAAAACACCTTCCTTTCCCCTGTTAGGTGGTTGAGGTGGTTTTCATCGTAGAGAAATTTTTTTGGCAGGCCTAGGGCCAAACCGGGCTTTAAATTTTAGGGTAGCTACTATAATACTTCACGTCAAATTAAATTTTCCCAAGTTTAAATAAAACATTACTTTTACTATAAAAATAGGTAAATAATTAGCATATGTAAATATCAATAAATTTATGATCTCATAAGATGACTATAATATTATGTAATATAAATTTACTTAGTATTCCTCATTTTTTTAACTTTGCTTTTTATATCTTCGAAGGCATTTAATTGTTCTCCTAGATGTATGCCTCTATTTAAAATCACAAGTCCTCTCTGATATTCTGGCAGAGCCTGTAATTTTAAAAATATTTAATAATAGAATATGGAATAAAATTAAAAAAGTTAATATACCTGAGAAAATTCTCCAGCTTCTTCTAAATGAATGGCTTTATCAATAATATGAAAAGCTTCATCATGTAATCTTTTAAACTCATTAGAGGCATCCTGATTTGAAGTACTCATCTTGAATTGTATTTTTTATCTGTCGAGTATTAAAAATATTAACTACTTTCAAGAAAATAAAGCGCGCACCTGCCAAGAACTATTTATGACAACATAATTAAATCATTGTGGTGTGCTAAATCAGGGAGCTCTTTGACCTGTGTCTATCATATGGGGAAAATTTAAATTGTCCAAGGACTGGGCAAGGTGACAGATATAGCATAGAACCAATCAAGAGATAGAAAACTTGAATATGAGAATAAAATTGTTCAATATATATTTTGCAGATGGCAGCACCTTTTGTAGCCATTATTCATAGCGAGGGAATAACAAAATGTCTGTCCTACACTAAAAGACCAGGAAGAGGGTTTTATTAATTATTAAATTAAATTTGGAGGACGAGTCTGTTATAATAATCTATATATGGTTGGATTAAACACTACCTCTCCCGTTCAACTCATTTGTACTCTGGGCGCTATTTACCTAAGTTTATCTCAAGGAGCCCGCAAAAATATTTACAACTAATGAAATCAAAATGAATGAATGACTAAGCGATCAAAAACCTCCCCACCCCACCCCCGCAAAAAAAGTAAAAGCACGGAAACAATATTTAATAAAAGGTAAAATGACAGAGAGAGAAAATTCCTCCATGTAGGCGAGATTGTTTCCCCCTGCATCCCATGTTTTATTCACTTCTTTTAGGGGGACCGATCTCAGGTAAGAGTATTCATTCATAAGATAGAAAATGTTGAAGAAAGGAAAAATGTCAATATCCGATTCCGGTCAGGGCACCGATATTTAAGAATCTGGCGTCTTGTGTTTTGTTATTATTAGAAGACAAATATTTTTTAGATAATTATAATTTAAATGGTCAGTCTACTCAAGTGTTCACAAATAGTGGGTATTTGTGAATGGAGACCATGATTTACCCGAGCTAACACTGAATTTCTTCTATACCTTCATTGCCAGTCTCCCCCCCCAACCTCACACTCTCTCTCTTCATCACATACCAGGACATCCGACGGTCCAGTTTGCTTACACTTCCGGTCTCATATAAAATAAATAAAAAACAAATAAATTTATTTACGGCCTGCTTAGAAGCACGAGTCCTTGGTGGCTAAGTCTGATCAAACATAAATACAAATTTATAAATTACATAAATGAAAAAGATAAATTAACAAAACAAATACAAAAAATTAGAAATGTATGCTCATTAACAAATAATAGGTCCTTACATTTAAAAATTTTTATATATCAATCCCGAAAATAACAAAAAAAAAAGAATTGCACCAGAACATCGGAAGCTCGATTGTCACAAAATTTAATTTAATTAAATGTCCGAGAGGTTTTTTGTCTTTCGGCCATTTAAACTCCGTCCCAATTTATTTATATTAATTGGTAGCCAATATAATATAAATAAAATTTTTTTCGCTCAGGACGGGAAGCGAACCACTGACTTTTGGTACGTGAAGTCAGTCAGACCTCTAGCTCTGCACCAAGGAACAGGGCCCTAGAGATTAAAAATATTGAAATCGTCGTTTATGACCTTAAAAGTCAATGGATGTGGGTTCGGATCCCAGGCCGTCCGATGAAAATTTATTTTAATCAATTGGATACCAAATATGCCTGGATAATTTGTATCGTAACTAAAATATATTTGTGATTTTTTAAAGACTATATGGCCGTAGATGCCGAAGAGACTTAAAAAAAATAATTAAATTAGTAATTAAATTCCTTTTATTAATAAACATAGGAATTATTTATTTATATTATATCGGGTATCAATTGGTATAAATAAATAAGGACGAAGTCTAAAAATCATCAGATGCCGGAAAAAAAAAACAAAAATCGGAATTTTTTAAAAAATTTATTATAGGAATTAAAAATATTTATATTTTGTTACCATGGTAAGGGGTTTTCTTATCTTTTCTCTGAGATATTTAAAATCAAACTGAGGGCCCACACTATTTTGAGGTAGAAAATGATTAATACATCTTAAGGATCATTTTATTTATTACATGTACAACCAATTTAATCAATATTGTTAGAGTAATTGAAGTGAAAATCGAAAAAACTAAAAAGAATACATCAGTAAAGTGGGCCCCAAACTTTTTAAATTAAAATTATATAATACTTAATTAAATTAAATTAATTAAATTGGCAATTAAATTCCTTTTATTTTTTTTATTTTAAAGTCTTTTTTGGCATCTATTGCCATTTAGACCCCGTCCTTATTTATTTATACCAATTGGTAGCCAATATAATATAAATAAATTTTTGTCGCTCAGGACGCAATGCGAACCCCTGACCTTTGGTACGGTAGCCAGACCTTTACCTCTGCACCAAGGGACAGGGCTATTCCTTTTATTAATAAACATGAAAAATATTTATATTTTACCAAGGCAACTGGTTTTCTTAACTTTTCTATGGGATCCAAATTGAGGTCCCATTCACTATTTTCAGGTGGAAAATAATTAATACTTTTCAAAGATCATTCTATTTATTAAATGTGTAGCCAATTTAATCAAAATCGTTAGAAAAGTTTAAGAGAAAATAGCACAAACCTAAAAACCGGACAGGAGTGAGCCCCAAGTAATTTTGTAGGGGATAAGGGTAATACATTTCAAAGATCATTTAATACATATTTGATTTATGAATTTTAAACAAAATTGTTATAGCAAATTTTGAGAAAATCGAAAAAACCAAAAAAGTCAGCAGTAAAGTACTAATCCTCTGGCTGATTTTATTGAAAACCTTCGAGATACATGCGACGAAAGTATAGCTCAAATATAAAATTTTAGCCTAGTCCGTTTTTTTTTTTTTTTTTTTTTTTGAGAAATCTTGTTCACATACACACAGACATACAGACCATTTTGCGAAACCTATATTTTTAGACGCAAAATGTGTATTTCCGCTGAAATCTCGAAATCGATTTTTTTTTTTGTGATTGCAATAATTTCTCTCTATATATTTCATATATAGGTAAGAAAAAATAAAAATATATATGTATATATGGATTGTTGTGTATCATATGGTTCTATATGATAACTTTTGGGCATAATTACAGACGACCTATAATGGACTGAAGATGAATGAGTAATTTTTGTCCATCCGGCTTTGGCATCCGAACGCTTTGTTTCACTGCTGGTTATCTGCCTTGTAATTACTTCCCTCATTAGAGGAAATTAGTTAGCATGTATCAGATTAAGGCTTTTTGAAACGGGATACAGTTAACTCGGGAACAAGTGAACTGATTTTGGTTTTATTTTAATCTTTAGTGAATTTTTTATTGATTATTATTTAAAAAGTTATATTTTGAAAATTTTAGTATCTAAGTCTAGACTTTAGTAATTTTTTAGTGTTGATTTTTTTTAATCCCATTTTCAGATCTTAACAGGGATACGCTCTAGTCACCAATGTTGTGTCGGTTTTGAAAGTGATATGTTTTAAGACTTTATATCATATCTAAAAAGAAAATTGCGCGAAATATAAATTCTATATTTCCTGAATACATTAGATATTTTTTAAACTGAACTTCCCTCTTTCTCTCTCTCTCTCTTTAGGTTTCCTCAGAAACTTTTTAATTAAAAATTTAAAATAAAATTTAATTGCTTGGAAAGAACGTAGTTATGATTTCAAATATTAACAATGTACTTTTTATTTGTGGAGTCGGTTATATAAATACAATAATAACAATTAGTTTAAAATTACTATTTTCATCTTAAAAACTTTTTTATTGTGAAACTCATTATTTTCAAGCTTCTTTTAAATTAAAATACTTAATCAAACTGTCAATTTTAAAATTCGAAAGTAAAGCATTTTAAATGGATAATTTCTTAGGCAATTAAGTTTTCCTTTAATGCCAATTATAAACTAATTTCCATTAAAGATTAATTTATATATGTAATAGCTATTTGATGAGAAAATACTTAGACTTTACTCTGATGAAAGTTTATAATTGATATATTGTCATCATTATTATTAAATTATCTTAAAATATCCTTTATTAAAAAATAAAACTTTGGTAATTTTTTAATTGAAATTATATTTTCTATCGTTATTTCTTTATTAAAGACAAAAGTACTTATGAATTAAATTTTTGCAATAGTTATATAGGATTAGAACAAATATTTGATGTACTAATACACTAGTATTATTCTCTGCATTTTTGACTCCCCTTCACGTTTGGCGCTCCCATCCATCTCCTCATCCGATTCTGTCTGTATCTTTGCAATAGGTCTATATATTAAGATTTAATTAAATGGAATAATTTTTAATTTAGTTCAACTTATTTATTCAAAAAATAATAGACATTTTAATAGGCTATGAATTAAAAATTTTACGGTTTTAATATAAATCTACAAGATTCTAATGCATAGGAGAATAGATGAGCTTAAATAATTATTATAAGATGAAACGAAATGGCTGAGAGATAATTAGAAGAAAAAAGGATCGAGGAAGTTAGTCAAGAAAAAATTTCTCTAGAGTTACGAACATAAATTGGAATTCAAAGACTGGAGTAAGAATTCTTACTCACACATTTGTACTTGTAAATAAATATTATTATTAATAGGTAAGACTTTCGATAAATAAAGAATATTTTGTCTAATACTCCGTTTAATATAAATATTTCGATGTCTGCGGAAAGACATCATCTTGAGTACAATTTGCTAAATAAGTTAACTCTATTCCACTCCAATACAAATTTTTATTATAAAAACAACACAAGTTTTTACTTTTTCTTATCTATATTTGAAATATATATAATGAGAAAGTTCTGTGATCACAAAAAAATCAATGTCGAGATTTTTATTATAAAAATTTGTGTTGGGGGTGTTAACTTATCTATGTTTATATACTGGACGGAATTAATGACGATCTACAAATTGTACTGAAGATGATGTCATGCCACTAACATCAAAATATTTACATTAAACAGAGTATTAGACAAAATATTATTTCATTGTCGAAAGTCTTACTTATTAATACTCGAGAATGCTTTTTTTTTATTATTAATATTTATTTACAAGTCCATTGTTAAACTGGCGACTAGTAGAAGTAGTCAATTCCAGTCTTCCTTTATTCCCATGATTGGAATAACCTCCCTGCTTCTATCTTCTCTAAAACTTACAATCTCCAAACTTTCAAATCCAATCTCAATAAGCTCCTTTTAAAGTTCTCACTCTCCCTTACTCCTGTTCTTCCTGGTTGCATGCGACCAATGGTCAGTATAGGTCCGATGGACCTTATGCTTCCATATAAAAAAATATGTATATAACGATAGCTGCTCTATCAGGAGTTTATCAAACATAAAATCAGTTTGGGCTGAGAAAGAATTAATTCTCTTTTAGAATTTGTTTGATTTAATTTTCCTTTAATTAATTAAAATTACATTTTAGAATGAAACATTTTTCATTAATCTTTTTTGAAATTGTTAGAATTGTTAGAATAAAATCTTCTTAATCCCCTTTTTTAAATAGTCTTTTAGGCATAAGATTAAAAAAATTCATTTAATTGCTATAGTAGTCATCGAGGGATACCAATTCATTCCAAATTATTTAAATAAATTGTTATCGGGGGGGTGGGGGGGGTAGAGGGTCTTATCTTATATCCTTTGGCTTTTAAGGCTTCAACATTGACAATGTCAATATCTAACAATATAATTAAATAAAAGCGATTCTTTTTTTCTTAATTTTCCTTGGTAAGATTTTTGAGTTTAGAAAATACTGATTTCTTGAGAGGTTTTCAAAAATGTGTGTACGAGTGCATGTGTAAACGCAAAATTTAAGAATAAATTAAAGTTTCTATAAACATTAATTGATTTTTTCTTAAATTAATCAATGAGTAGAAATTAAGGCCCTCCCACCTGCTCTTATGTTATATAAGTATATATACCACTTTTATGCCAGGTGATCAAACAAAAAGATTAGTAGTTATTTATTTTAACGTAATTAATCTGACTTCCCATGAATATGTAATAATGTATAAAGCAACCTTTTATGTATAAAGGCCGTGTACAAGTCTAATTTTGTCGAGGCTCAATAAAAAGTTATTCAAGAATTCTTTTAGAGGAAAATCAAGCATCAATCAAAAAACAAACATAGTTTCTAAAAGGTCTCAAAAATGTAATTGTGAACGTGTTTCGAGCCGCAAGAACTTGATAACGGGCTGCAGGTTATACAGCACAGAATAAAGAACCCCCAAATTTAAACTTATTTCTTTATGACATAATAATTTATAATTTTAAATAAGTATTTAGATATTTTTGGCTAGATTAATTATTAACTATTTAAAAAGAAATATCTATTTCTCCTTAAAGGACAATTTTTGTCCACTAACTGGGCCAAATAAAAAAAAAAAATTTTCCTCTCCT
>JAAAKE020001343.1:0-29389 GCA_010014785.2 Anisolabis maritima
TTTTTTTTTGTTAGGATTGAGGGTTTTTAAGCCTTTAATTTAAGGCTTTTCCCTCAAAAAAAAAAAAAAAAAATATTCGACCACAGGGGGTGGGAGGGGGGACAGGTTCATCGTCTTGCCCCCGCCTAGGGACCTATGGGTCCATGTAACTAAAAATAAAAATAACCGATTTCTAGTTAAAATATAATATTAAAAATATTAAAAATTGGTGAGTTAAAGCTAAGTAGCACCACCAGGTTTTTTATTACCCATAAGACATGACATTTTCATGTCTAAGTACTTTTTAGTTTAAACAATTTATTTACCCTGAGTTAAAGCTCTTTTTCTTTATATTCAAAGACCTTAACTTGCCAAAATGACTTTAAAGATATATTTCACATTAACACCCTAAAATATCTTTAAACAGTGTTTAGTTAATTTGAATTTATAAAAATTATTTACTGTTGTTTTATAATAGTAATGGTAATTTAAATTGTTTTTGTTTCTCCATGGGGCTGTTAGATGTTGTATTTATTCTCTTAGTTGAGGGCGTTCCTCAGGGGGTGTGACTCAGTGGATTTACTAAGCCATTTGGGGATAAAGTTTTCCTTTTTTCGGTGTTTGCCGGAGGGTGCCAACTAAGTGGCGAAGAGAGCACATTCCGATGTCTTAATTGCCTGTCGACATGAATCACCACCACCTGGCCCGGATAAACGAACCACGAATGATGGCGATGGTTAAACAATTCACCCTCTGGTGAACAATAAATTTGCAATAAGGCCTGGGAAATTTAAAACTGAAAAAAAAATATCTTATCGTTAATCAAAAAATAATAAATAGACGAACATAATATAAAAAATATCAGTTTCTAAAATATTTATTTTTTAGCGCATTTTCTCTCCGTAAGAGTGACCTCTTAACCGTAGATTCTCAAACTCTTTTCGCCTACCGCCTCCTTTTCAAAAAAAAATACTTAATAAGCAAACAAGAAAGGCGAAATGCAGATACTTTATTTCTGTAATCTCAATATTTTTTCTTACTCCAAATGAATAATCAGAAAATTGGTTTTGTATATAAGATGCCTTGGTAATATTTGCATTTTAAATATTATATATAACACACCTTGGAGCATGAAATAACAAGATTATTTAATAAAATCAACAGGGAATAACAAATTTAAACTAAGATTACGAAATCAATACAGAATTAAAAGTAGAAATTTTATTTCACATTTAATTTATTCAGTTTTAATATTATAGTACAAGCATAAAAAGTTTTAAACTTTAAACCTATGCTCTAGACTTTTTTGTCTAAATCGGAGTTAGCCAAATGTTCCGTATTTTGCGTGAATCAAAGATTTCGCCCCGCATTCTGGGAAGATTCAGCCCGGGACGCTGTTCTAATCATTAGTGGGCTTAGGCTTATTTATTAAGAAATTCTAGCCAAAATATGTTTAAAAATGTCAAATTTAGAGGATTGACGGAGGCCGAGAGGTAAAGAGTATTGTATTAAGTCGTCCAGAAAATTCGTACCTATTTCCAGTAGATGTAGTTCGAGCATATCTGAGCCTGTCAAAATTATGGGAAATATATAGGTACATATTCTTAAAGAAAACATTTCACCGCATCTTTAGAAACAAAGTTGCCCGAGATAAATTAATTTGTGTTATTTTTGTGCCCTTTTGAAGATTGAATAATGTCCATTTTAGACACTTAATGTTTTTATATTACAGGAAAGCCAAAATCGCTACACAAGCAATAAATATTTATTTAGCTGAAAGAAATGTTTGCAAGTGGTTCGCTAAGTTTAGAACTGGTGATTACGATTTTGAAAACCAAAAGCATTTAGTGAAGCTTGGAAATGTAAATAGCTTTGAATTTTCGCACAAACTTTCCTGACAATCCAATTCCTTTACTTGAGAGTACATATTATTTCTCCAAATATAACAACAGGGAACTGAGATTGACTACGGGAGTCGAGGAGGAGGAGAGGAGTCAATAGAAGGAAGGGGAGAGAGAGTTAAGCATCCCGTATTTTGGACGTAATATTTGGCAATCCTGGACTTGATAGTCATAACCCAATAATAACACATTTACAAATTTGATGATTTTGAATTTCAAATAGAGAATAATATCTCTAGTCTATATCTTTTTATGTATATAAGAGATACTATATAAATCCCATTAAAGCAAAAATTGAATAATCTTTCACCAAATTAAATAAAAATATACAGTTTAATTTGGAGAGAGATCGCACACCAAAATAAACTTATCCCCGTCCTTCTCATGTTTCATACGACTTCATTAATTCGTATAATAAACAAGATAATATTTCCCTCTGCTTCTAAGATTATAAAATGCAAAAAAGAAAAAAAAAAGAGATATATTTTAAGATGAAATCAGAAATTGAAGAAATAAAAAAAAAAACGTATCCATGATACTTGGATGTTTACTCGTAATTTGTCTTTTTTTTCTCCCGTAAATAACTGTTTGTTTGGTGTGGGGCACCAAGTAGCTCTATTCTCCGCGGGTTGCATTTATCGAATGACGCAAGAGGGAGACATTAAAGCCCTTTGGTCCCTTGGAAGGGACCAAGGGACTCAGGAAATTGCCTCTCGGTGCACGGAGGCCCAGGGAATTGACCCAGTCCGTTTCCCTTTTTCTTTGAATGCTTTCTGGTCCTGAAAAAAAGGGCTTTTTTTCCCAATGGCCGAAAATTATTTTTATTAAAATCAAACTTCAAAGAATTTCCTTCACCCGGATAAGATTAACTTTTCTCATTTCCACATTAATTGCGCTCCCTTTCAAATGGGATTTGTTGTTTTTGTTTGTTTGTTTTTTTTTGTTTTTATTTTTTTTTATTTTAGATGAATTAATCAACTTTTAGAAGGGCTAGATTTCTTATATAAAACACTTTTATTCCGTTTATTTAAGAACAGGTTTGGCTTTTTTTTTTGTGACTCTACAGGAATTAAAGGAGGCATTAAAACGGAAAACAGATCCTTAAGTTTCGAGAGTGTTTTCAAGTGGAATTCGTATCAATTACGAGCTTTTTTGTCTTTTACGAGAGTTGGGGAGAACCAAAAAACAATTCCAATTTGTTTATTGTGAATAGAAAAAAAAATAACTTGGAAATAAATTCCAAAATCATAATAATTAAATTGAAGGAATGATTGTATTTAATGATTCAGCAGAAAGAACCAGTGAATTGATTTTAATAACATTTAAATTTTTTTTTATATTGAATGAGATGAAATTTCATTAAATCTTTTACTGGAGTAGTGGAATACTTCTTTCCTAAGCTGTTTTCAATTAAATTTATTTACCAATTAAGTAAGGAGGAGGACACTAAATATGGAGTAAGAAAACAAGACTCTAGACTATTTAAAAAATGGTCAAATAAAAAGGCAAATGAGCTTCAAAAAGAACAGTAAAAATAGTTGGCAAAAATAAAAATTTTTTATTAATTAATTTCTTGCTCTGTCTGGAAGAGAGACTGGCGAAGGGAGTCGATAGAAATCTTATAGTAAGAAAAGAATCATGAAAAACATTGGTCTTGTTTATCCAACTTTTTTATTTTTATTACATAGTCGTTTTCTCTACAATAGACCTTTAAATAAACCGCCGTATTTTAAGGGCCGCATTTTGGAAATTTCGTAAGATTATTTGTTAAAAATCATTATTTCTGGAATTTTTTCAAATAAAAAAGTAAAGTAAAAGTGAAAAAGTTTTAGAAAGAAACATTTCAGCTTAGAGCAGAGGTTCCCAAAGTGTGCACAGCGGCCCCCAAGTGAGCCATAATTGACTTACAAGGACGCCGCAATTCTAATAAATATTTTTCTCTTTAGATAATAAAGGTAATTGAAGGTTTGTCTAAAAATTTTATTTTACTTTAAATAGTTTTTTTCTTTTGTTAATACTAATAATATTATCATCGAAAATTCCTAATAAGTTGGGGGAGCTATAAAAAATTCCACTGTTTTAAGGGAGTCATGAACTTAAAAAGTTTGGGAGGCCCTGTCTTAGATGGTATTTATTATAAAAGAAATCAGAAAAATGCCTATTTAAAAAAAAAAGTTTTTTAGACACTAAACAATTTAATTAATTACTTTATTAACGGTACAAATTATTCAAGCATATTTATTTATACCAATTGTTATCCATTTGATTTAAATAAATTTTCTTTGAACTGCATGGGATCCGAACCCACGTCCCTTGAATTTAAGGTTATCAATATTGACAATGTCGATATGTTTAACCCTTCGGTCACGGGGTGGGGTAAAATTGCTTCGAAATATTCATGATGGACAACCCTGTTTTTTATTTCAAATATCTTTCTCATATTTTTTGTTTTTCTATTACATTAAAATAAATTAGTATTCTTTTGAATAGTATTATTAATATAATGATTATAATATCCCTAATTTCTTAGTAGAAATATATTTCTATAATTAGCCTAATTACACTTAGTTATTTAATTAAAGAAATTATTTTTAAAATAGTTTTCGGCCACAATGGAATAAGATATAAAAAAAAAGGAAAAAAAAACCTTTTTAAATTAAGAATAAATGACTTAAAAAAAGATATTTCGAAAAATTCTCACTTTTCACTTTTTTTATTTCTTAATTAAAACTTTTGATTAATTAAAAATTTTTTATCAAGGTATTTCATGAGAGGGGTTTAAAATAAAAAAAGAAACATCCAACAGGCTACTTAATAATTTTCATTGCTTTTATTTTCCTTTTAATTATTTTTATGGATTATTATTATTATTTTTTTTTTTTTAAACATTAATGGTTTCAATTTTAATAGAATGAGTGCTTTGGGTTATAAAAATAAAATATTTCATCTCTATGGCTTTTCTTAGGAGGGCGTTTTGATGGCATCCTTTACTGATGAACCCTCTATTACTTGGGAACAAAACCACTCCGCCTCCACTACTTAGTTAAGAAAATAAATTCTTAAATCAAACGAAAAAATCTGGTGTAAAGGCAACACATCACACAACTTCTTTTATCTAAGATAAGGAAAAAGTGTGATGTGCTATCACTCTAGATTTTTTGCGACGAGGCACGTAGCATTTTTTCATTTCATTTGGATCGTATAGGCCCATTTACCTGAAACCCCATTTATTTACCCGAGTTGCTTTCATATTTGGAGACACCTCCAACCCTGGCCGTACCCACCTATCGGCACCCTGTGAAGTTATTTGATTTCCTAATTCTAACTCCTGTTTTTATTTAATGAAAAAATCCCTCCTGTTCCCACCCCGTAGCTGCAAAGTTAGGGATAGTGAGAATGTCAATATTGATAATCTTAAAAGCCAGGGGATGTAGGTTCGGACCAGCCAGTCCGATGAAAATTAGATACCAATTTGTGTAAATAAATATGCCCGGATAATTTGTATCGTAATAATATCTATCATTTAAAAGTCTATATAGCCCAAGATAGCGAAAAGACTTTAAAAAATTTCTCCTACCTGTGATGAACACAGATCTCCTGTGCAGAACGGCAACAATCCTACCCCCACCCCCACGGAGGACTTTTCCGGGAAAAGCCTTTAATTAAAGGCATAAAAACCCACAAGCCCTAACAAAAAAAAATCATTCTTCGATTGGTTACTCCTGGTGTATCGTGCACTGTTGGCACACACCAAATCCCATTACCAGTTTCAGGCTCAATGGCCCATTCCTGGGGGTGAGGGGCCCTTCACCTCTCTACTCCCCTTCTACCATCAATCCAATGCCCCCAACCTCTCTCACTTCCCTATCTCCTTCCCTTTTGTGTCTATTAATCAATTATCAATATTATAAAAAATTAAATTAAATTAATTAAATCTAATTTTTTAAAAGTCTTTCGGCATCAGAGGCCATTAAGACTCATTTGGTAGCCAACATAATTTAAATAAATTTCTGTCACTCAGGACGTGAAGCGAACCAACTACCTCTCTTCAGCAAGGGACAGGACAAGAAAGCATATTAAATTTTAAAACAATTATTTACTTCTTAGTGGTCAATCCCTTGATATAAAAAGTTTTTTTCAAAATCCCTAGTGAAACTACACATAAGTATGCTGAGAGACAATTAATACAATTCTTTTTTTATTTTTTATATTTTTAAATAGAATTATATTATAATTATTATAGAAATATAAATAAGTAATCTCTCATAATTAAGGGAGTACTTACACCCCAGATCGTTAAGCTCTCGTCTATTCCAGTCTTCCTTTATCGGAATGACCTCCGTGACTGGAACAACTTCCCTGCTACTATCCTTCCTAAAAATTACAATCTCCCTTTTTTCAAATCCAATCTAACATCTTTTTTTAAATCCCCACTTTTTCTTACTCCTATTATTTCTGGTGCATGTGACCATTGGTTATTGGTCATTGCTTCCATATCTAAAAAAAATTCTTACTTTCATAGTAAGTAATTCATACTTAGCAACAGAAATAATATCTATTTTAATTTTTCTTTTAAATTAAATTTTAAACAAAATATGTTTTAACAAAACTGAGTAGGCTATGTCAGAATCCTATCCTTTGATACCTTATTCATTGCTGTGGTCTTTGTATCAGAAGTTCCAAAATTGTGCCTGCACTCTGGTATTCTGGTGAGTAGCTAATAAGGGCGCCGATAATATCGTAATAAATTAATTTTTTTAATTTTTTAACAAAAATTTAAATTATTATATTAGAAAATTGAAGATTTGCCTATTATAATTGTATAATAGGATATATACTCAAATTTTGGGGAATGTCATTTGAAAATCCCTAATAACCTGGATACGTCGCAAAAAAATTGAAAGTTCAAAGGGCGCCGGGAACTTAAAAAAATTTGAGTAACCCTATAGAAAAAGAAGTGAATAATCTTTGTTTAAAATATTTCAATTTTGATTTTTGATTAGGATGGTGTCGATATACCATCCCTCTCAAAAGTAAATGGACATCTTGTATCTTAGATTTCGTCTTAGTGATTAATTAGAATATCTACATGTAATCCGAAAATAATAAATTTAATAATAGGTAAAACAATGATGATTTTGAATTTCATGTAATCCTCCTAAAAATCTATTAAGACGAAATGATACACGTTACTTTTGAGGGAGGATAGCAAGCGGCAAGATTTTTTGTTTAATTAACACCAAGAAATACCCGAATTTCATATGTTAAAATTAATTTGTTTTGAGTAATATTGCTTAGTCTGACAATGATTGAGGGTTCAATCCTGTCTTATTAGTTATTCTTGCTTTATTTTTCAATGAATATAAATTGTATTAACCTGAGATAAAAAAGATACTTCCCTGCAAGCTAAATTTCTATTCCCCTCACGTCTTCAACCAATCATAAAGTAAGGAGCTCCACCTAACATTTCTTTTTCTCTCTATATCTGAATTATTATTAATTAATAAATAACTATTATCATTATGATTATAAATTGTATAAAAAACAAAATATGATTGGGTTCAAAAACTAGGATCTCCATTCAGGATTAAGTTATTACTCTCTGAAGCACTTTAGAAGCAAAGAATTATTATCTCTGAATGATTATTATATATAGAATGCATAATTTCGTTTTTGCTTGCTGATAGGGAACCCAAATGACCAATTCTTCTCATTCTTTAGCTATTCTTTTCTCTCTTGAACAGCTCTTATCATAAAATCCATTAGTGAGTAGGTCATTTCGGTTGTCTACCTTTGATCAAAAAAAAAAAAGAAAAAGGAAAACGAATTAATACAACACCTGATATAATAATCATTTAGAGATAACTCTAAATGTCAAGGGATATGAATTTGAATCCCAATCCGATGAAAATTTATTTAAATCAATTGGATGTCATTTGGTATAAATAAATAGGCCTGGAAATAATATTTAAAATCGTTGTAGCCTATATGGCTTGAAATGCCGAAAAGACTTAAAAAAATCATTGAGAGATAATACTTCTTAACTTTGCTTTCAAAATACTTCGTACTAATTTAAACTACTGATTGTGTATCTCATGTAGTGGAGAGCCCTATTAAATTTTACCCGAATCATTAGAACAAATAATCAAAAAATTTCTTAGTGAGTGGGACATTTGCGTTGCCTACCTTCAGCAAACGAATTGACGCATTTCATGGTATATCACATTTGATTCACTTTTATTTAATGAAAAAAACTGACTGTAACTCGACGTAAACATTTAAGATACTGTCCGATACAGTTTGACAATTACTTTTGAAGGGAATGGTATATACGAATACTATTCTCATTACTCATATTTATTTAAGCGAAAGAACGATTTCTTTTTGATTTTATTTATTAAGATAATCTGTATTCTCCATTTCATCTATTGTTATTATTATTTAGAAATACATTATTCGAATGAACAATGAAACATAAGAACACAGCCATCTTTAATTACCAACTTGCAATAGACTTATATCTCACTTAATGTATGAAAATGGATACTCAACTAGATATTATAAATTACTTTACAATCAAAAAATAAATCTGCTCTCTTCTCCTCCCTTTCTCTTCAAAAAAGAAAAAAAAAACGAGATTTACTTTTGATTAGATTTTTAGTTTGATTTAAAAAATAAATTAAGTTAAAATGACTTTTTAATTAAACGAAAGGGAGATTTAATGGTTTCTCGCATAAAGATAAAATATCTCTGATAACAAAACATTTTAAAGATTCAAACGATATCAATGGATTAGGTGAAAAAAATTTACTGATACTGTATAATAAAAATTATAGTAATTGTTACAACAATGGAATAAAAAATAAAACAGGATAGCTGATATTAAACAAGAAAAAATAGTGCTGAAAAGGCGTAAATGTATAGCGGAATCAAAGGATCAGAGATAATGAAAAAAATTAATATTAATATTAGGTATTAGTCTAATTGTCACAGAGGACAAAATGGATATAAATAAATAAAAAATAAATAACTCGATTATTTGGACTAAATGGAGTCAGGATAAAAAAAACCCTCGCTTCGTGTCCGGATACTCGAGTTTTTCCTGTATATATTGCAATATAATTTTGCGGGATACAAAAGATTAAATTAAGAACACTGAAGTTGGTAGTTTGCTTCTCTGACATCAGCAATCTCCAGCTTGCTGCCTCGATCAAGAATGAAACTACCGTCTATAACATTGGTAATATAATCTCAATAAGAGCAAATTGTTTGAGATGTTCCATGTTCGGTAATTAGAATTAGAAAATATTTAGGGCAGGTGGATTAATATATAATTTGCTACTGTTGTTTCATGTAGAGCTTACCAGCCTTTTTCGTCCGCCAACCGCCAAACGACGTAACATTATTTTGCGTTTAGGTAAGGTAAAAAAAATTAAATAAAAATTTTCGTAAAATAAATAAATAAATTGAACAAGAACTGAAATGAATAATATCCAACCAAATTTTTAATATAACATGTAAAAATTTGAAGCATTCGGAACAAAATAAATTAGTAATAAGCCATATTCGTGTTAAAAACTTAATTTAAATTAAATTCTTATAGTGTTATTTCTTTGCGGACCGGCAAAAACTGATATAGATAGATGTTTTATGTATAATTGTTAACTGAGTATTAGTCTCTAATTTTATATGTAAGAAGAGGCGTATTGAACAAATAAGACATTTTTAAGAGGGGAGGATTAAAAGTAGGCTTTATTTTGTTGTCCTTCATTTTTTTTAATCAAAATAAAATAAAATAATATTTAAATTTGCCACTGAGGTGTAAAATTCATTTTCAATTTTAATTATGTTTATAAGTTGTGTAATTAATAATGGCCTTAGATTTAATCAAACTTCCAACTACTAATTTACATAATAATAAAATTTAACAGAATAAGATACTATAAATTTAATTACAAGGAATAAATAAAAACTAGTATTAAATAAGTCATTAGGTGAGTAATCCGGCAAAAAACCATCACTCATGTTAAATCACAAACGATAGATATTTAAATCCACTTGAAAAAAACTGGTCTTTATCTTGATCTTGTATTATAAATAATTTTGCTACTTTAAACCCTTCCTATAATCGTAAAATGTTTATACGGTCTCTTGATGGTCAGGTCCAAATACCCTATCTCATCATAGATACATATCGTTATTTATTGCAAGTGTACCAAAAAAGGGTATTAACTTGAAGCCAAGACAATAAGCCTCAGTTGTTAAACCTGGTTAAACCCTTTACGAGGATGGTCGGATATCACAACTCCTCTTCTAATGATTTTGAAAAGTGAATTAAATTTCGTCTAACTCTGATGCCTATGTATTTTATAATTGATATAATTTTCAAATAACCCTCATAATTTGTAATGTAATATCACATAAAAAAACAATGATATTAGATACTAAACATTTTCTCTATCTAATATTGGGAGAGAAAATTATTTTATAATATGAATGAATAAATGAAATGGAAAATTAAATTTGTTTAGTATATAATTTTTAATTAAATGAATATCGTAGATAAATATCCGTGAAAAACAAATTTTCATTTATTTTGTCGATATTGCCTTATAAATTCCTATATGATAATATTCTTTATATAAATTCCTTTCTATTAATAAATAAAATTTAATTGATATTTGCTTTTAATCCTTTTTAAAAATTCATAACTAATTCCCATTTATTCTTATTGTTATAACCAACAAATTTTCTTTTATTAAATTTTAGAATAAGAAGGAACACCAGGTGAGAATGAAAAAGAGAACTTGTCAGGATGAGAGACGAATAAACGAACACAATTAAATGACTCACTTTTCTCCTTTGCTAATTAAAATGACTATCCAACCCTTCATTAATAGTCCTGTGTTGTTAAGTGTTAATAAAATTTATTGTTATTACATTTAAGACTCTCCCCTGTCTTTGTTAAGACGATGAGATACTATTTTGGCATCCAACAAGTTGCTGGGTTAATTAATTATAACGGATAATAAAGAATTTTATAATCCATTAATTAAAAAAAAAAAAAATATGACATTGTAGGTTTTGAACATTTTGGAATTGGTTAATAGAAATAATTTATTTGATAAAAATCAATTAGAAAAAAATAATCTTATTGTCAGAGCCTTTATCTATCGTAATATTAAATTTAAGGAGACTCAGGTTTGAATTCACTTACCGCAAAAAATTATCCAAATTGTTTGACGGAGGTCTCATACCTAAATACGATTCTAAGCCATGAGTAACTAGCTTCGAAGTTGGTTGAGAAGAGAAAGGTAGTGCCACCTTTGATACCGGACGATTTCTATGCTCACTGTACGTTTGCATTTAATTCAATTGAACCCGAAATAGAGACACTGAATCTGCTCTAGAGGTTTCAGTGTATTATTTTTACTAGAAATTATATATATATATATATAGAGTAATACAAATGCTTTAATTTATATATTATTTTCATTTTAATTATGATTGATGTTATTATTATTTTAGTCTAGTGAAAAAAATAAAATTTTATTTTTTCTCTTTTGGAGGGTGCATATTTTATTCTCATCTTGAATTTTAATTTCATTTGAATTATTTTTGCCCCCAATTTTTCATTTTCTTCTGCTAATTTTTCATCAAATTTTTCTTATTTTTGGGAATGAATTCTTATAGTCAGTTATTAATAGATTCAGAATTAAAATAGCTACTAACATTTACTAGCTCATGTTTGGTAGTATTATTAGCAATACTAAAATAGTTTTTGTAGATTGTTTTTTGTTGATGCCACTTCTCTTTAGCATTGAATGCAAATTATAGGATTAATAGATACATATATTAATTATATAGAATTAATAATTGGAATATCACTTAATAATTTACGATGTTTGAAGAAAACATGGGCAGTTTTGTATTTTCTATCTCATCCTAAAAAGTGAGGACCTTTTGAGAAAATTATTAGGTCAGCTTCGAGTTAGAAATTATCAAAAAATATTTTATATTCTTTATAATCTGAATAAATCACTATGATTTATTTTTATATTATTTTAAATTACAAATTTTTTATTACTAGGATGATCCTTTTCAAATAGAAATTTTCTTGATTTTCAACGAATTTGAAAAGTTCGTTATTGTATTCTCTCTGTCTCTGCACACAATTTTTTTCGAATATCAAAATTTTGCCTTCGGATTCAGATAAAGCATCAAAAATGTGCAAAAAATTTTAAAATAATTTCATGGTCAAAAATTTAGCAATTTTATTAAATATCACAATTTTTACGATATATTCCGAGAAAAATCATTATAAATCTATTATATATCATTTTGAAACTGTAGCGAGCGAAACGAGCAATTCAGAAGCCCTTGCGATCAGAGATAATAACTCAGACCGCAGCCCATGCGTAGATTCAAGTTCGTTTTGGTAATGCAGCTCTGCACATTCCCAGATGTTTTTTTTTTATTATTATTATTCAAAGACAACTTTCTTTTAATTTTATATCAAATAAAATTTATTCGTATTTAATGGAGTCATATTTAATTATCTTTATCAATAATGATATACATTTCGTGTTTATAAACTCCACCCTCCAAAAAAATAACAAATATTTCGGCAGCAGGAAAATAGTAGAAAAAGTTTTTCAGAAAATACAACTTTTTCTGCTTTCTTTTTGGGTAAGAGAGTATTAAATAATTCTAGAAATAATGAATGTATCATTCTTTTAACTTCCTATGATTTTAAAATTAGTAAAAACGATTACGACAGAAAGAAGGACCCATTAAAAAAAATAACCAACTAACCATAGGGCAAGAGCAAATCAAAATACTATTAAAGCTCTAACTACCCCTCATACATCAATTAACATTGTCTTTCGTTACATAAGACCATTTTCCTACGTTAAATAACCAAATTTTCATCATGCGCAATCATATTTGAATTTAGAACGCGAAGCTTTATATATGTTTTCCAATAATGCCAATTACACCCTAATTATTTAGTAAAATTATTATTATTATGATCAGATATTTTTATTTTAAAATCATTTTTCTCTCTCTGACACTTCTCGTAACGATCACCCTATATTACAAATATGTACGATAAAGTAAAAAAAAAAAAAAAAAAAGACAGAGATTGATAGATAAATAATGGAAAAATTAAGTTAAGAATGAATTCTTTATTCTTTAATAAATCTTTGAGGCGTGTGTTTATGAAAGGTTCTTTTTGAATTATGAGAGAGGCCCTCTCTCTCTCTCACTCTCTGATAGATAGATAGACTCTGGAATGGGAAATTAAATCAAATCTAATTGCACATAAGAGATAGTATAAGGGACGAAACGTTTGGCATTTCCAATATATATCCTCGGCGAACTGAAATGGGTTTCAAATTGCCCGGACGCCCGCCGCCGCCGGTTCGATGATAATTTATGGACTGAAGAAGAAGAAGAAGAAGAAGAGTGAAGCAAAAAAAAAAGGTCCCCCACCACCATAAAGTTAGATATTAGTTTCTAACGACTTAAACTGTTTTAAATCTGCAAGGACATTAAGGGTATGAGATGGGAGGGTATTCTGACGACGACGACGGACGTCGTCCGATTCTCATGCAAATCGGCAACGTAGTTTCCGACGTCAAACTCTATTGTTCTTTAACCTGGGGGTGTATCAAGCTCTCTTCACAGGGTATAAATTAACTTGACCCGTTTCTATTGTGACTCCAAAGTAATCGGATAGACTTATTCAATTAACAGCTAATTTATACTCCCTCTCTATCTCTTGTTTGGTGTTTGTCATGAATGAATGTTATAAGCTTTTAAATTTATCTCTCACTCTCCTTTGT
This sequence comes from Anisolabis maritima, assembly GCA_010014785.2. NCBI lineage: Eukaryota > Metazoa > Arthropoda > Insecta > Dermaptera > Anisolabididae > Anisolabis > Anisolabis maritima. Next base: position 13,730 of record JAAAKE020001343.1, read on the forward strand.
TCTTCAAACTCTATGTAATTATACCTTGATTGAAAATTGAATTTGACTTCTGTGTCTGTATTACGTTTCAAATGATAATAAATGTTAATCGGGAATAATTTTCTTATCAAATAACAATGAGAGATCAATAGCGTAACATTGATTGCATGTCATTAATCAGTGAGTGGAGAGCACTAACAATAGATTGGAATTATAAATTCCGAAATGAACATTTCCAGATTGTAAATGACACTTGCATTTAGAAATAAAATATGTTGTTTTTTTTTTTGTTTTGTTTTGAATTGGTAAATATAGTAAAGATATGGACTGAGTTTCAAAACTTATACTTTTTCTAAGTAGGGTTATTTATATTGTTTTTAATATAAATATCTCATCTTTGGAGTTCTTGTTTAATGATGCAGTGGTTCGCTTTCAGTCCTGAGCGATTGGCTCTCAATTAAATTAATTAAATATCAGAGAAGTTATCTTCAAATAAATAATTATAATTTTTTTATATGGTCTTGATACCGAGAGTAAAAAAATTGTTGGATATTTTAAAATTTTGAAATTACTTTATACATATAATTTTTTTTTAATTATAGCGACGGAAACTAATAAATAAAAAAAAATTCTATTTGTATTTTCGATGACGTTTCAAGGGTATATCACACCGCAAATCATCATTATAATTACTATTTTTCTTTTCGTATATCACACCCATCATCAGGCTCTTGAAACGTCGACGAAAATAATTAGTATATTTTTGTTATCACCTCTACACTCTTTCAACTAATGAACCGATTTTATATAAATTTTGTATTTTTAATATTCTAAAATACCATCGATTATCTGTTTTCCTTGCACCAATGTGTGCACACGCAAAATCATCATGTACCTATTATACAATCCAAACAAGAAGTACATATTTCATCTATGGGAAATATTTTTTTTTAATTTGCAATATATCAAGTGATGGAATAAAATGAAATATTCATAAAGAAATAAAAAAAATAAATATGATAAATGGAATATGCTTAGACTTTTAATTTAATTTTTTAAATTTAAGAATGATTTAAGTTAGGCAAAAAAACAATTCAATAATGTAATAAACTATTTACTTTTATTTGGTTTCATCACCAATATTATTAAGCTTCATTAATCCTATTTGAAAAAATAATTCTTAAAACTTCCCATTTCTTCAAATGCAATACAATAATTTGATATATAAAAATTAAAATTCATAAATATAAAATAACAAAAAACAGAACGCAGATCCTCTCTCCTCGCCGTCTAATTATATAATGGTTTAATTAGACTCGCTACTTCAGGTGTCTCTGGCATCGATTTCATTGTCACTGGGAGGGAATATTCAAAAAAGATTTATTTTTCAAGTACCACATCGCAAACTTTTGGACATGACTGTACTATAGGACAAGAACAAAAATAAACTCTCTCTCTTCGAGTAGATTCCACTTTACTAATTAGAGTTCAGAGATTACTAGACAAGGGGGGTCATGACCTAATTTTTGTCCCCTCATCACTTCCCAATTGACGCCCTTGCTTCAACTTATTATCATTAAATTAAATTAAATCTATTTTAACACTGTTTTACTTATTCCTTAATAAAATACACTGATTATTATTAAATTCAAGAGCAATTTTCTAGCGTATATAATATTTAAATATAATTACAACACTTGAATAATTTATTAATTTTATTTCCCATAGGTAAAAAAAAAATAACAAATCGACAACAAACAAAATATTAAAATATTTTTCCAATGATTTGTTATTAATATTCTATAAAATAATGTCATATTTTATAGGATGAAAAATGACCTCCCCCTCGATGTTGTTGGTTTTATTGTTTAAAGGGGGAAATATCTCCCTAAAGCAGAATAGCAAAAGAGAGAGAGAGAGAGAGAGAATAATATGAATGAATTACAACGCCAGTTGCCCTATCAGCAGCACATTCGTCGCTGCCAAAATTTTATCCTCTAAGATAAATCAAATATTAATTTTCATATGTTTACTCACTATAAGTGTATAAATTTTGATTTAAAAATATTGCAAGATAAACATGCTTAATTTTTAAACTTTTTTTTTTGATGAGATAAAAATTGATGTACTTTTTTATGAATTGTCATTTGGGATAATTACATTATTTTCCCCCCTCCCCTTCTTACTCACTCTTCTTTCTAAAGCTTTTATCATTAACTTTCAATCTAATTTTGACTTCAAAAGATTTTTTGAATTGAAATTTATTATATTATTATAACTAATAGTGCCATTTCGAGATAACAGACGATTTCTTTGGCCTCTCCAACCAACGATGAGAGTTTTTACTGTAGATTAATTTATTAATAAATATACTGTAGCGTGGAGGGTGTCGTTTTGCAGAGATGATCTAAGTTCTAATGTCAAGCATAGGTGGTTTCATTTTAATAAAAATGTAAACAAAATCACAAATATAGTGCTAGAACATACAAGTATCAATTTATTGATAAGAAATTCGCGCCGAAATCCTCCCTCTCTATTGCAATCCTTTCTTCTTAAAAACTGTATCTAAAATAAAGTTTATTTATAAATAAAATATTTTTTTTTGACATTAATCTTAGTAATTAATAGTCCAAAAATAATAATACAGCGTTTCGGCTACTACTATTTCAGATGCATGCAGGTCCAGAAACGATGTATTATTCTATATTAATATTATTTTATTATTAATTTATTAATTACTAAATAAACCACGATTAATACCAAAAAAAAGTCTTATTTATAATAACAATAATAGTGAGTCTTTTTTTCTTTATTAACCGACTGTTGGTTACCCACCATTCAGCCCTTCTCTTTTTTTTTTTTTTTTTCTTTAATTATTAACTTTTATTATATATATAATATATTCTAAACAGAAAAATAAAAACAAAATTAAATTAAATTATAAAAACATATCTATTAATATTATAATAAAGTATATGTCTCACCTCATGTATCAAAGGTCAGTGGTTCGCTTCCCGTTCTGAAAATTTTGTTATGTTATATTGGCTACCAATTAATATAAATAAAGGACAGAGACAGAGAGTGGCCTCAAAAGAGTGTACCGAAAAAGACTTAAAAAAAAAAAAATTGGGCGATTAGGATCGTGAAAGTCTAAATTATAGAGGTGTTTTATATAAACTGAGTTGACGCTTATGAAATATGGTAACGTAATTATAATTCTTCAAAACTTAGGTTTGTTAACATCCAGAATGGAATTGGATTACACCCTGATTTTTTGACTCAAGTTCCGTTCAAAATATTCTTTTTTAAGTTATCAATCTAATAAATATAATAAAAAACTTTTTGAATAAAGAAAAAAAAAATTCTATTATTTATTCATTTATTAAAATCATTCTTTTAAACTCGAACAATATATTTTGAAATTAATTTTATTTTATCCTCACCGAATGATTGAGAGTTTAGATTTAATTTTAAAGACAAAAGTGACCTGACAAAATGACTTTAAAAATCACAATCTTTTCGATTTAGGGGTGGTTTTCATATACAGTTAGCTAATGACTTTATTTTCATATATAATTAGTTATCTAAAAAAACCGTTGTCATGTACTTGGATTGGAAGAATTCCTCTTATGTCTTGCTTTCTCTCAGGGACTCTCTTAAGACATTCTCAATTCTTTTCAGGCCAATGTACGCATGCGCCAAAACATCAAAGACATTCTTAACAAGATTTGAATGAAATTCAGTCGAATAAAAATTTATTTATTCTAAGTTAATAAAAGTTGAGGACTAGAAAATTTTCTATTGTCTTTACAAACCTTTGAAATAATTAGAATTAATTTTGAAAAAGACAGTACACAGTACTGTCCCAAAAGGAGGGCATAAAAATAATTCGATAACTTATTTTTCGGCTGATTACCTAGTAGTTAATTAAAAATAAATGTAAACGCAAGCAAAAAATGAAAAATATTTTACTTGGATGGGGGGTTTGTTTTACCCTGCAAACGCTAGGGGTTACGCTGACTGTACCATAAGTCGAGGACTGAGATGAGTATTCTTTCTAGAGAGAGACATATGAATACAAGGTTAAAACAAACAGCCCTTTTTCGGTCTTCGGTGAGAAACACAAATTGATAAACTACAGCTCTTAATAGAATAAGTTTACGTATTTTAACATTAAAATTTCGAATAAAAATAGTAATTAAATTTTAAAAATTAATTATAATAATTTCAAAGACTTCTAAAGACAATAGGTAATTTTCTACTAAGTCCTTCACTTTTATTAACTTAAAATAACTAATAAATATATTCATTATTTAATATGTAAATCTAATTATTAAGTAATTTAATAATATAATTTTGTAACACTTTCTCAACTCGTTAAAAATAACCTCTTTATTAATATCCATAATATTATTAACTATCTTATTTTCTTAAGTCAACTCACCCCCACGGGAAGTGTTTTAGCAATAGAATTTAGAAAAGAAATTCAACACCTGCTCTCTCTATCTCTCTATTTATATAGGAATATACATCGTTTTCCAAAGTGCCATCAAAAACCATCCCATCCTCACCCCCCTAGTAAGGGGTAATATTGAAATTTAAGTGCATCCAAAGTATGTAGTTAAGTTGGCCACGGGTAGTAACTTTTTTATAGAAAAGTTTCGACAAGAAATATAACAAAGTTTAACTCTCTCTCTCTCTCCCGCCTTTCAACTCTTCTCGCTGTACCAACCCTTTTTCGAACATGTAAAAGCCAAGATAAATACAAAAACAAACTCTTCGAATAAAGAAAAAAAAAGTCCTATTTATTTATTTATTAAAATCAATCTTTTAAACTCAAATAATATATTTTGATATTAAATTTATTTCATCCTCATTGAGGTTGATATTATAAAATGTGGGTCACTTAATAAACTGACCTTTAAATTAATAGACCAATTTCTGCAACCCATCGGTACATGAAAAAAACGCATTAAGTTTAATATTTCAGCTACTATCCTTTCTAGACGAGTCAGTCACTATTTCTTCCTATTATTATTGAGACTAAAGTCCAATTCGAGCTTAGATATCAACTCATTAAAAAATATATATTACATTATCTTTATAAATAAAATATATAAATTTCTTCGCCATGAATTCAAATTTTCGTAATTGTATATAATAACTTGTCATTTTTTTTTCTTAAGGCTACTATTTCTTGTCTGTTCTGAATAAAATGAACGTATCATGTTGGCTATGCGTAGCAAAGACCCCCTATTTGTAATGTAAAATAAAAGCCGGTGGAATTTGCATTGCAATTTCGATATCCAGACATTTTAAATGGTTACACATTCGAAATCAAATGGGGCAGATTTGCTTTTTGGCATTTGGGACGCGTGTCACGGCAACGCGCTCCTCTCTATCCCTTTTATAATAAGGCTTACTATACTAAAACTTTTTAAAATTCATATAACGTTATTTTCCTAGGGGTATTTTTTTTAGAATAGGTATTACTAAAAAAAAAGTATTTTTATACTATGTGAACATATTATCAAAAAGATATTTTTTCCACCTTAAATTATTAAAATCTTTTTCTTTTGTTTCGGGTTTTATTAAGAAATATACATTTAAATATTAAAGAAGAAACGTTAGGCCTTCAAGCAAAGGCACAATTATAAATTAATTAGTCTGGAAAATAAAGTGACTTCTGACAAAATTAGATAATGAAAAATGTTTTAATTTTAGATTTAAAAAGAATTTTATTATTTATTTATTTATTCAATGTTTTTTACTTTCTCTTGAATGTAATATGAAAAGTAATGTCGATTGCAAAAAAAATCAATGTCGAGATTTCAACAGAAATACACATTTTGAGGTTCCCTGAATCTAAAAAATTGGTCTCGCAAAATGGTCTTTGTCTGTCTCTGTGTGTGTGTGTGTGCCTTTGTGAGTGTCTGTCTGTGAACAAAATTTCTCAAAAACGAGGCTCAAATTTTATATTTAAGCTAGATACCCTGGTTGCTGCACCTCGAAGCTTTTTTAAACTAAGGAATTTACCTATAACGATGAAAGAAATCGTTGCAAAATAGACTCCAGAGGAAGGCAGTAGCTTTTGGATGTTTAATAAAAGTCAAATTTTGAGACATTTCGACAAAGTTTATTTGCCCATTTTCAGTCACAAGTGATTAGTCGTATAAAGGCGGTGAGAGGGGTTTTATTTATTTACATGTACATATAATATAGTTATATTTTTGCGAATTCTTATATCGATTATGATTGATCAATCACATTTGTCCATTATTTTGAGCAAATGAACTTTGTTCGAAACGTCTCACATTTTGTCTTTTAAGCATCCAAGAGCTATATATTTACTCCCCCTGGAGTTTATAAAAAAAAAATTGTTAATAGAAAATTGGCGTCAAACTCATTTGAAAAAGAACATCAATAAAGTACTAGTACTCATTAGCCGATTATATTTACAAGTTTCGTGGCGACGAAGGGTAACGAAATATCAAATTTTAACGTTTTTTTTTTTTTTTTTTATCTTTTGAGACAAACATACCATTTTTCGAGACCTATTTTTTTAGACACAAGGAACGTGTATTTCAGTTGAAATTCGACATTGAATTTTTTGGCGATCGCAATATTTTTCCTCTATTATATATGGGTTAAAGAAAGTAAAATTCAACCAGAGTGAGAATATAATAGAGAGACTATAATAAGAGAAAATCACTAAAAAAAAAAATAAAATTTCTAATACCTGTTTCAATTTTGGGATCCTATTAGTTTATAAAATTTATAAGGTTTTCTTTGAGGACCGTAGGGCTTGACATTATATAGACATCTTCTAGATAGTAGTAATCTATACTACTTTAATTTGAAAATTTTTTCTTTATAAATAGATAAAACTTCTAAAATAAAAATTGTTAAATATGATTTTTTTACTTTTTCAAAGAAAAAAAAACTATTATTTAATTTGAGTAGATTCGTTATATGCTGGTCACATCAGTTATTTTTTTTCACCATCTTCTTTATTTTTTCCATTCGTTTAATTTTCTTTTTCCGTCTGATTATTTATTATTGTACTTTAATATCCATTGAAATTTAATTAATTTTTTTGGAATAAACATTTAAATTAGCTCTCTAAAAACGAATCGGGATCCCATGTCATATTAGCATTATAAAATCAAACCCAAATTTAACTCATGGTTTATTTCGGCCCTTATCTTGGTTAGTTTAACAAATAATGTTATTTAATTTATTTAATGTTGATATAATTTAATTTTAATCATAAAAAATTGTTTTTTTTTAATTAAAAAAATCTGGTGTGACTGCCACACATCACACATCTTTCTCTAATCTAAAGTAAGGAAAGTTGTGTGTCGCCAGATTTCAAATTTATGGTGTTGGGGGTCTCTTAAGTAGCTGGTTCACAATTTTTTATTACACTTTAATTTTAGAGAGCATTTTTCATTTCATTTGAACTGTATAAGACAACCTACCGAGATCTCTGTTTATTTACCCGAGGTGTTTTCGTGCACTGAGACACACCTCAAACCCAGGCGACCTCTGACCGTAACCATCTATCGGCACCCCGTGATGTTACTTTATTTTCTAACTCTAACTTCTCCTCCTATATTCATTTCTAGTTAACTAACTACTCCTATATCTAATTCCATCCAGGCCCTTTATTCCAACCTATTCTCTGCTAGGAAGATAGTCCTAGTTTGTGGAGGGACTCCCTCAGCACCGGCATGTAGCCTACTCCTTGCGAAAAGTGCATCATTGAGAGGGAAGAATCCTTCTTTACGAGCCTTCCATAGAAAGGGGTATCACAACAACTCCTTTTTTTTTTAATCTTAAGTCTCTCGGCATCTGAGACCATATAGACTTTTAAACCATTACCAATTTATTCTTTTCTATACTTGTTATCCAGGCATATTTATTGGTATCCAATTGCTTTAAATAAATTTTCATCGTCCTGGGATCCGAACCTCCATCTCTTGGCTTTTAAGGTTACCAATATTGACATTGTCAATAGTTTTAACCTCTCGGCCACGAGATGGGGGATAACAACTCCTTCTTCTCGTAGAGGGCTTTTTTGTGATGGGGTCCAATGTTCCAATCCAGGGCATACTTGAGAATTTGTATACATTAAATATTTATATTTGGTGAAAAAATCCCTCCCGCCCGGCAACACAGATCTCTTGTGCTGAATGGCTACCGCTTGTTCCACAGGGTCCTCTTTATTTTTAAAGATTTTTCGTTTGTGTCAATGGATAATTAATATCAATTATCAACAATAATTAAAAAAAAATTAAATTAGATAAAAAAATTTGATAATTTGATTTTGTATTCAATCACATATTTGATACCAGGGATATCATTTTTCCTAGCTTTTCTATGGAATTCTTAAAATCCTAAGTTGAGGACCCCACATTAATTTAAGGGAGAAGATAAAAAAAGCCCTGTCCCTTGGTGCAGAGCTAGAGGTCTTGCTTCACGAACCCAAGGTCACTGGTTCGCTTCCCGTCCTGAGCGACAAAATTTTAGTTATATTATATTGGCTACCAATTAATATAAATAAATAAGGACGGATTATAAATGGCCTCCGATGCCGAAAAAGACAAAAAACTACTTTTTTTTAAAAGTCTTTCTGCATCTGAGACTCCCTCCTTATTTATTTATATTAATTGGTAGCCAATTTATATATTATTTTTATCGCGCAATATGGGAAGGGAACCAATGACCTTTGGAACATGATCCATGTTGTTACATAGTCTCTCTTTGAATTCTCTTTCTCCGTGGGGCCCATTTCGATCCATTTGGTCCACCCAGCCAAAAAGACCATGATCTAAACCAATCAAATACCTGCTATAAATAAATATAAAAGCTTCAAGTCCCGATTAATTAATACTTATGTAAATCGGTAAATCCATTACATTTACACACCAACATTCCGATTTATATATACCTAGATTGTGTATAATTAGGATTACATTTGTTTTCAATTCGAACAAATATTTGTTTTATTTTAACCTTATTTCATTTATATAAACAATGAACTCTTCTTTTAATGCGAATTCCGTAAAAAAGTAAATAAATTCTTGTCTGAGGCGGTGATATTGGTCAATTACGAGCTTATGACAGAGGAGACTGTGTTTGTTGATAGTTGTCCGGGCCTGAAGAGGGTGAGACCAATCATTAAGACGTGCACAGGGTCATTTCGCTGATCACTGTCCCCTCCATCCCCATCTGAGAGGGGCCCTAAAACCAAGACAATAAACTCTCCGGGGAGCGTTTCTTGTTATTTTCGTTGACCGCCTGCACACACAAACAAACGGACATTGTATGTGACCCTTATATTGTTATGTTCTTTTTAGACCAAAACTCATTTTACCTTTTTTACTCTTTTTCTTTTTTTTTTTTTTAAACCCTTTCTCTCTGCCTTCTGTCCTGAGCTCATCCAACTTTAGTTGTGTCTTTGTGCTGGTGCGTTCCCTTTTCCCTCGAGGATGCGGAAAACATTGACCAGAAGATAATTGAAGTAGACGATTTCATAAAATACTCTATATATAGCTATAATCTTTAAAAAAATAATTATAATACACTGAGTCTATTATATAAAGTTATTTTATTTTTTATTTTTAGAATTACATACACATTTTTACAAATACATACACATTTTCTAATACAAACATGTTTGAATGAGCATTTAAATTCACAAGTTGAAAAAACATTTTCTCTTGTTTGCATGCCTATTTAGTCAGTGTTCCTTTTTTTTCCTAAACAAATTTACTCAATATATTCAATCATTTGCAACAAAATTAGGAGAAATGAGACTTTTTGATCTATAAATTTCCTTTCTCTAAACTTTTTTTTATTCATAATTCAAAAATTTCCATATAATAGCCACAACAGGCCTCACAGGATTTTGAAAAATTTATTTTGTTAATATTTTCTTATTATAATTTTTGCTTATATTAGTGTTTTTTATATAGTGTAATTTGTATAATGTTTTTATATGTATTTTCTTTTTATGTACTTGTATAATTGTAAAATTGCTTGAATGATCTCTCTTAGCCACAAATAAAAGAAAAAAAAACTTTTGGTCTAAATATAAACAACATAAACTTAGTTTTTGATTCTTATAGTAAATATAATTTACCAGGAACATAACATATCAATATTTTAATATTAAATCATCTCACTTAATGGCTTTTTGAAATTTTTACAGAACTTATTTGTACCAACAAACAATTGTTTTGCCATATGTTGTTGCTCTCTGAACACATACAACAAATTCAATTAATCCGCTTTTTTTTTTTAATTATAATTGGAGAAAATTTTAATTTGATTAACTTTTGGTATATATTCCTTTATCGGAAATATTAGTTTACTGATCACTTCATTTAATATTATTGTTATTTCATTTATGAAATGCTTCTACTAAAAAGGTGCACTTATTCATGATGTATATAGTTACATACTACATAGTGGTACCCCTGCTTTTAATATATGCAACTAGGTAAATCTCAATGTAAATTTAATTTATATATTAGAGTTGTCTCGCGTCCTAATAGAGAATAATTCATAATTTGTTATGCGATCATTTTCGGAATACTAAGAGGGGATGGGCATGGGCGTGGCCTTCACTTTCTCACAAAAAAGAGGTGAAATTAGAGAAGGGAGTATGTAACTGGAGAGGAGAGAGTGACTTTTAGCGTTCACAGTTTTAGAGTGGAGTTAAGATTTCTAGGATTCCAAAAATGTTCCCAGTACCTCACTCTCGATGGTTGTGCCCACTAATCTAGAACGTTTAGCAACGGTAGTAAGCCAAGCTGAAAGAGATTGGCTTCATTTCTCTGTTTGTCTTACAATCCAAGAAAAGAATTTTCAAATTTTCATTAATGATATACAAACTTCTTGTTCATATTGTTCATTGGTCAGAGAAGGATAGATATAACCCTTGAGAGCTATCTCTGCCGACACGGCTGCTTCATAGGGAGAAAGTAAAAGTATTATCTTTTCAGTTTAGAGTTCACTGATTGCACCCCCTCATTTCATATAAGTCGAACATTGTTTAGAGATAAAAAAGGTTTTTATAAAAAAAATCATTCCAAAAAAAAAAAAAGAATTCCAAGAAAATTTTCTCTTTTTTTTTTTAAGAAAGAAACTACCAACGTAACAAAAATATGTCCAGATGGTTATATTCAAAAGACAATTCAAATTTTTTTTCCTGAGAATTTTTTCTAGTTCCTCCTGTTTGGAACCATGTGAATGTCAGCTGGTTTTAGAATGAAATGGTGAAAAGAGCCATGGGGTTGAGGGTGAGCGAGTGTGTGTGTGCTGCTATGATAAGAAAGCCTCGTCGTCGTACTCCTCTATGTCGTCCTCCTCGTCGTCGTCATCGTCTTCGTTCCCCTCGTCGTCAAACTCCTCACTTCCATCCCATGGGGGATGAAAAGTGCTCACGCGATAACCATCCCCCATTCCTCTCTCTTTCTCTCCTCATTTCTTTTTTTCTCGACCTCTCTATGGACCCAGCTAAGGTCTTGAGGCTCCAGACAAAGTGGGCCCAAATATTTCTCTCTATCTTAATAACACACGGACACATATGAAGTTATAAACGGGGGTAGAAATTTTATCTTTTAAAAGGGTGAGATACGAGCCTTTTTTAATAGAGCAATTTTTTTAACGGTTGTTAAACAAAGATGATATCGATTTAGTTACTACATTGATACTCAATTGCGATATAAAAATTCCTATAGTCCTTTAAAAAATAATTTTAAGAATTAATAACTTTTTTTACTTTTTTTGAAATATTGCTAAAAAAACAAAATAATTTATTTTTCCTATTCCAATTGGATTTCATCAAGTTTTATAAAATAGATAAATAGGAGTATAAATCGACTATTTTTTATATTTCTAATAAATCACATATATGATTTAATAAATTTTTTTTCCAATAAACAAGATTAATCAGCTCAAAAAAAAAAAATATTTCTTTTTTTATTATTGATAAAAAAGGGACTGGTATAATCGTTTGGCAATAAGAAAAATAGATAAATATTTATTTTTATATAAGAAGAAGGTGAATGGAGTCATTAAAAAATTGACCTATGATGTGATCAATGTTCACGAATTATGGACTAATACAAATTGAATATCGTGAATTTGAGTGTGTTTGTGAGGAATAAATAGTTTTATTAATACAATATTTTATCACTTGAATAAATATGCAAGTCTTTTAAAAAATTACATCCCAGTTTAACACATATTCTTTCAGTGATGTCTTATTCATAAAAATTATTATATGAAATAAAAAATTAATTTTATTCCGCCACACCGGAAAGGAAAAGAATACAATTTAAAAAAAAAAAAAAACCTTTTATATTAATATTAATTAAACCTGGAGAATAAAAAAAAAACGAGCTATCTATTTAATATTTTACTGGACTTTTTAAAAAGTTTTGACTATAATAACAAAAAAAAAAAAAGTTTTATTCTATTTTTCCACCTGATTTCCCTTCTTCTTTATCTCACTGTCTTTTTCACTTTAGACTAGTCAAAGCGTTTATTCTCTGGAACTAATTTGTGCGCAAGCGAAATTAAATTTGCAAAGAATGTGTCTTGTCCAAACATCCATCTTGCTTGCGCCCATGGACACACACACAAATCCATCCATACATACACATCTACAGAGGCATCATTTCGATTCAGCAAACACTTAAGAGGGTCTGCTGGCTGTTTGAAGTGCTAAGTATTCTACGTCTCCCTTTTTTCCTTCATTCTTTTTATATTATTACTTTCCTCTCTAAATGTACATTAAAGAAATCCCTTTCGATTATCTTGTTCTCAAGCTATTTAAAAACAGAGAATTTGATGATGATCAAATGATTAAAAAAAAAAAAAAATTTCATTTTCATTTAACAAAACTTTTACTAAAATTTTATTATTTTTATGATTTTTTTCTGAATTTTTTACTAAATCAAAACACCATAATGAAAAACAAGTTCTATGTCAGAGCTCTCCAAACTACAACCCGCGGGTAAAAATAAATATTTGTTAGTTGAGGAATCTTCTCACTGGCTACATCAGGCTTTTTACGACCTCCTCCTCCAGTTGTATATGAGCTGATTTATAAATTCTTTTAAAAAGATTTTTATAAAAATTTTTTGTAGATGTTTATTGGTTAACATATATGTTTCAATCCTTATATGGGATCATCTTCAGGGTTTAGAATTCGTTTTTATGCTCATTAGGTACAAATAGAATCAGCTTTTTACAATTAATATTACTCAATATATACAATATTCATAACTTTCATTTTTGTCTTTTTTGCATCTATGACCATTTAGAGTCCGTCATTATTTATACCAATAAATTCATATAAATACATCAGGATGGGAAGCCAATCTCTGACCATTGGGACGTGAAGCAAGACCTTTACCTCTGCATTAAGGGACAGGGCTTTTTTATTTCGGTTTAGGTCATTTTTGGCAGCTGAGGCCATTATGACTATTAATATGCAATTTGTAAAGGAAAATTGGTAGAGATAGCTTCCGCCGGGCGTTCAGCAGGCTTGTTCCTCAGGACCACCCATCCGAGGTTCAGCGCAGCTTGGCCATGCTTATTTTAATAGATCTTGATGGATGAAAATGTTTCTTTTTCAAAATCAAAATATATTTATAAAACATATTTTGAATTCTTTTTCTTAGTTTTTTTTTTTAAATATATATCCTTATAACCTTATATAATAATCGAATTGTCTAATTTTATTTTATAGTATGTATAATGTATTACGTTTGAATTTATCTTTAAATTTAAATTTAAATATTTACATATGTCGGAGTTAAAAATTTTTTTATTTAAAAAAGACAAAAAATGGCCAGTTGTTTCTGGTTTAGTTAGTTGGTAAGTTTTCGTGATAAAAATCTTTGATTATCCTGTTACTTCTTATCAACTTTCATAATATTATACGTATATTATCATGTCTTGGACTTAGTACAGCAGGTCAGAGACGGATCCAGCGAGGGACGCTCAACTAGATTTTTTTTAATAATTTAATAAATAAATTCCTTAAAATTTATTAAAAATTAACATTTTAATTAATGATTTTTCTTTCTGTAGTCTAGTGTCAGCTTGATTTTTTAACAGGAAATGCTTGATAGGGTCTTTCGCTTTCTCTCATCATAATAAAGTGAGGACTTTATTACAAATATTTCGATTGATTTTTATTTTTAATCGCTTTAGACAGCGACTTGATAACAAGTTTCATATCCTAATAATTCTTTATTCAACAAATAATTTCTTTTATTTATCTTTGGGTGTTGAAAAAAAAGAGCGAGATCCTAATTCATAGTTGACCAGCTGTTGAGCTTATATTTCCTTGAAGTTCTCTTAGTTTTTAATCTGGTGCCTGTAACATCTTGATAGCAATGGCCAACGGGACGTTGGACGGCTTTTAAACACTCGGATAGAGTACCCATTGGGGAGTGTACGCCTTCCCAGCACCCAACCAGGGTACACAGTACCCAAAAAGCACAGGTGCTGGCCGCCGCTCTATTGTCAAGCTGACGTGAGAATAAATGGAGCCACATTTTTTCCTCAATTGGTCGTTTTATAGTTAAAACGACTCGGGGGCAGCTCTGAAACTACATTCAAAAATCACTGCAATCTATACAAACACAGAGAAAAAGGGAAGGGGGGTTTGTAACGCCGAGTTTTTAAAACCGCATACAACATGCCACCTGGAATTTTTTTATTTACTATAAATTCATTTATATAGTAAATTTCCTTAAACTTCCCTCTTCTGTAATGTTTCAAAATTGTTAATGGTAATCCTAATACTATCTATACTATAATAAAATTCCAAGTATAATTTTAACATTTAAGAGCAATATTTATTTTTCTCTCTCGCTCTCCTATTAAGAATTTATAAACTAAACTTTAACGTTTATATCAACTTTTACGAAAACCAAAGGAATTAATGCGATATTAAATAAACCATCAGTAGCTAACTAAAATATATTTATTTACAAAGTTTCTCTGCATAATAATTTTAACGAGTTAAGATAGCTACTTTTAAGATGATGATTATACCTTGTTACTCTTCCCTTCCTGTCTGGCAGGGCTTATTAAAATATTAAGCCGAGAGTTAGAGGGTGTTAGTGATCTATCCAACTCTATAGATAATTTGCCAAGTGAACCGAAACTTAAGCTTTAAGGATCACTCATAAGCAATTAGTCTTAGCATCTCCCTTTCTGTCGACTTAGAGCTCTTCGCCTTCCCTTCTTCTTCTTATTTTTTTATTTTTTAATTTCATCTGACAATTTCATTTCTCGATATATATTTTTTCTTGATCTTGAAATATATCATGATCTGATAGTATATTCAAAATTAATTAATCTAAATATATATAGGTTACTGATGACTGAACTAGTTCAAAAGAACGAATCTTTAAAACAAAAACTTTCTTCTAAAATAGTATCCAGGATATATATATGGATTGTAAAGGAGTTTTATACTTTAGATGTAAAAGTTTTTAAACAAAATTTCTTCCATGTCTCTTAATGCAAAATTAGCGCTCTTTCAGGATCTAAGGATCAATGGTTCACTTACCGTCTTATAAAATTTAAATAATTTTTATCGGTTATCAATTGATTAAAATAAATAAGGACGGGATTATAATGGTTAAT
>JAAAKE020001344.1:0-11341 GCA_010014785.2 Anisolabis maritima
TATAAAAATTTGGTTAAATAAAAATTTTCAGGAAATAATAAAATGGATGATTCCTGGCTTTTATTCTTTCAAAACAGGGGGCCCCCGCTTTGAAAAAAAAAAAAAAAAAAAAAAAAAAAAAAAAAAAAACCTTGGCACTTTTCTTTATAGCTTATTTTATAGCTGATATACTTGATCCAATAAATTCACCCCAAGAGAGTAGAATGAAGGAGCTATTTTGACATAATTTTCTGTAATAAGAAATTCCCCTCCCCACTCCACTTCTCGAATAAAAAGTTGTCATTTCAAGAGCTATAACATTTTCTGTAATAATTAATTTTTTTATTAAAAAATTCAAATATAAATTCATTCCAGATAATAAGAAATAGTTTCAATTAAATGAAAATAAAAAAATAGTCCTATCTTCTCTATTGAATTAGTCTTTCTAAAGAAAAAAATCTTATCGCCGTTTTTTCGTGCCATTTCTTTACTAACTTCAATACTTTTTTTTTTAACCAAAAAACTATAGATCTGAAATTTTTTTCTTAATTCAAATGCAAAATATTAAGATCCATTCGAAAATTAAGATTTTTCTTAATTATTCTTAAAAGAAAAAAAAAAAAAAAGAAAATTTTTTCATAATAATCAGTTGAATAAAATGCGATTTTTTAAAAGTGTCTTCGGCATCTGAGGCCACATAGACTTTTAACCATATATTTATTATGATACATGTAATCCAGGCATATTTATTTATATCATTTGGTTTCATCGGACTCTCCGGGAACCGAACCCACACCCTTGGCTTTTAAAGTTATCAAATATTCAGAAAATAATAAAATTCAACATTGTCAATGTATCGGCCACGGGGTGCAGGCGAAAAAAATGTATAATCAATAACTAAGTAAAAATACTCCCCCTTCCATTCTCTCCATATCTTAAATATCTTCTCTGGATCTCTTTATAAAGTTTCATCCTTTTTCGATAAGCGGTTCTAGAGATATGAACCAAAAAAAAAGCTACACACATACGCATTTTCGGGGTTTTTTTCATTTGAAACGTAAAGATATTTTTAAAAATTTTAGGGTTAAATTTTTCATGGTCATAATATATTTCCATTTTATATATTTAAAGAATTTTTTTTAAAGTCTTTTTCAGCATCTGAGGCCATTTAGACTCCGTTCATATTTATTTATACCCTTTTATATATAATAGTGCAGGAAAGTAATAATCAAATGTTGAAACATTTTTTTATCTTTTTTGCCTTTCGGTATCGAAGGCCAAATCTAATAAATTATAAATGTAAATTTTTATTAATAATTTATTACCCCTTGATGACTTTTGGATTTTTGGGTCATGCCAGATGACCCAAAAAGCCTAAATGTCTACTTTAAAAAAAACAGCTATAAGAAATATTTGATAATTTTGATGAACAATTTAGAGAAATTTCTTTCTTTATTTATTTCTTCTATTAATTTATTTTATTTCTACTTTATTTATTTACCTTTTATTAATATATCATATTTAATTAAATATAAAATGCGATTTATTAATTTTTTTTTGGAGAAGGCAGGCAAATGGTTGGATTACTGAGGTGTCTCTTGCCACCTGGAATCGTCCCCTGGCTTGGATGCATAAATTCGGTCGTTTATGCATAGACAGCCCAGTCCAAATAACTCCTGGATTTTTTCTAAAGAATAATTAATCCCTTAGTAGGCAGCCATTTGGGTTGCCTACCTTTCAGCAAGAATAAAAACAAACAATTTCATACACCCCATACTATGAACTTTTACTCTCTAGTGTAATCTTATTTTACAAATAAATCGTTTTATTAAATTAGTTTTCGCAAGGTTAGATAAAAATTTCTGATCTTGGGTTTAAATTTTATATCCGTTTGGATAAAAATTAATACGCTTAAAATATAATTTATGATTTTGATTTTTATGACTTTTCCAAACAGTATCGATCGAGTTATCAGAAAATAATAAAATTCAACTTGAAACTGTTGCAAACAAACAAACAAACAAACAAACACTAATTTTCAATAATTTACAATGGGAAAACATGTCTTCTCCAAAAAGGGCAGGAATTTCATTTCGAGGTCACCTTTACGATTAAATCCGACCCACATGCCCACATGTTCTGTTCACTCTCGGGTTGATCTTTTAGCCTTTTTCCATAAATATAATTCCGTTAGTACTGTGAGGTGTGGGCCTTCCGAATTTGCGGGGGCGGCCCTTCGAGTCCACTGACCCTACAAATCTCGTGGGCGACAAAAAAAAGTTGACATCCAATTACGCATCCCTTTTCCAATCCAGTTTCTTCTAAACTGTAATTCATTTTTTTTTCTGTTTGTCCATTCGATTAGTAGGAACCGAACCGAAACATGATTTCCGATAGAGGGAGGAGCTTATTTCTAAAATTACTCTTCCTCTATCTTTTTAACAAAAACCAAGTTAGAATAAATTGTAAATATTCTCAATTTATTTTATTAAAGCATTATTATTTCCATATAAGGGTTGATTAAAATAATTTAAAAAAATTTGTTTAAGTATAAAAGTTTTTCATTTTCATTAAATTTTGTTTAATTTCTAAACGCTTTTATTTTGTTTGTTTGGACAAAAACTTGTAGTCGATTTTTAAAACACCAGAACTAGAATTTTGCCAATTGGTTCACTTCCGATTACAAGTCATTATATTAAAATGACTATTAAAAATCTACTCTTTTCAGGGACAGTTCATTTGAAGACCAAATCTGAAATATATATATATTTCAACTTGAAACAAATTTTTCAGAGTTTCTCACTAGAACCGTTGCAATCGCTAAAAATTAGTTAAATTTTGAATGCAACATGCAACTAGTGGGTAACTTGAGAAGCTCTGGAAAATTTGTTTCAAGTTTTTTATTTTATTTTATTTTAAGTCATTTTCGTCTGCTGAAGCCATTATGACTATAATATAAATTTTATATTAGGAAAAATTAGTATCCTCGGGGCCACCCATCCGAGGTTGAGCGCTGCTTGGTCTTGCTTATCTTGGTGATTCTCCACTCCGGCCCGCCGGCTTGGAAAAAAATAGAATTAAAAACCACAAAAAAAATATTTTCATTTAAAATTTTTTAAAAAGAGGAAAATAACGTTTTGGATAAAATTGTCGAATAAAATAAAAGCGTTCATTGAAACTTAAAAAATCATTAAGAGAAAATTAAACAAAATATTCACTACAAATATAACAACAATTTTGGGGCACATGCGGCAATTAAAATGGAACTGAATATAAAAATAATTTATTCATCTAACCATTCTAATAACATTCCTGGAATCATCTTAAGTTGTATTAGAGCAAATATTTGACTGTCAACCTAACAAAGAATCTTAAATAATAAATGTCTCTATCTTTTGTGTATTTACCATTTGTTTAGTTTAAATAGTATAAAATTTACCAACTATAATAATAGTAATAATAATACTGACAATAAGCGTATGCAAATTTCAAAAGCATACATGACAAAATAAAATATGGCCATCTGGCGACTCTAACGCTCACCTGTGGCGCAAATAAAGGATCTGAGAATTATTTAAACTAGGGAATAACATTCTATAATTTCCATTTGCTTAAACATGTGGCGCATTAAGGAAGGCCCTCGGGCCGAAGGATTCCGACAATTAGATAAGACGGAGTTTAGGCAAATTAGGCTCGAAATAATCCGGAAATTATCGAGCTTTATATGCGTATTTATGTATATATTATATTATATTATAAATCTAATTCTTAATCTGATCAAACTAGAACTATTAAATAAATAAGTAAATTTTTATTAGCATTTGGGGTCAGATTTGTTTTTTTTTTTTTTTTTTTCAAAATTTTTAATAATAAATAAATAATTTATTGAAATACCAAAACGAAAAATTTAGTATTTGATTAAGCAATCACTTCAAAAATTACATTTCAAAATTTCAATTTGAATACCATCTTCAAAGTAATCGGCACATCTCAATCAAACTCATTCGACACTCTATGATGGTAGATGGTTGCAGTTAGTCTCGCTTCAATGTTAACCGGAGAAGAAACTTGAGCTTTTATGTACACCTATAGAATTCAGGCTTCAGCAGTGGATCTCAAAAGCTCTGATCTAACCCCAACGATTTTATCTGTGGCGGTACATAAAAGATCGGCTAACATTGCGAGACAAACTGCAGCCATCTAAAGCCATCTGTATTACCTGCAAAGAGTGTCAAAGAAGTGAGATTATCGATTCGTTAGATATGGCGGTCATTTTAAATGAAGATGGTGTTCAAATTGAAATTTTTGAAGTGATCGATCAAAATTGTAAATTTTATCTTTTTGTACTTTTGTCACACTTGGTGTATTCTTTTGTAATCATTCTGTATAAATCCAAAAAATATATTAGGATATATAAATAAATAGTTGCTTATTGGTGTTTTCTTGTGCGTTACAGGCGGATTATTTTAAAATTTTGAAAAAAAAAAATTTGAAATATGAATAAATTTGATCTAATAATATATAAATTTTATATTGACGTCCAGTTAGATATTTTTGACTCTGACCAAATCAAAAAACTATTCATATTCTGATAACGATTCTATTTTATTTCATCTGATAATAAATGAGAGGTTAATTTATGAGAGCCCTTTAATATAAAGACCCTCATAAAATATAATAAATGTAATTCACAGATCCATATATAAAATTTCTCACTTGAATTAACTTATAATGAACCGCCAATTAAATACATGATTTCCGTTCTGTTGCCAATAACCGGCTGAGTATATCATTGATAGCATGAACTGTTTAGTTTTCGGATTAGATATGTGAATGCAACGGATTGCGTTATTACCAAACTATTGTTAAGTTAATGATGAAAAATAAAGAGAGAGGAGCGAAATTGCAACGAGAGAAAAGCTGCCACCGGAAATGGGACTCATGTGTCTGCCATTGGGGGACGGGCGATTGGTAGTCCTGCAAACAGGATTGTATTAATCAACGAACCTTTTATTGACTTTGACGTACTTTCAATGGTAAATGTCGAAAATAGCATTTTGTTTTTGTAAAACGCAGGACCAAACAAATTTTAGTCTATTATCTACCTGTTCAAATTTCTTTTAGGATAAAAATTGGATTTTTTTTATGTGAATACCTTTTAGCAATTTTTTTTAAAGTCTTTTTCGGCCATTTAGACTCAGTCCTTATTTATTTATATTAATTGGTAGCCACTTTTAACAATTCAAAACCTGATGATAACGAAAGGAAATTTTTTTCATTAGCTGTTCGGCCATACCTTAACTTCTAATATTAATATAAAATTTTATAAATATTATCGAATAATAATATTACAAATAAAACCATATAGAAAGTCCGTCGTAGGTAAATTACAGAAACCAAAACAAAATTAATACAATAATAAAACAAAAACAAAACAATATTAAAATATTAATAAAAAATAAAAATCTTAGGCTACTGTTTTCCATGGCTATGATGGCTCCTAATTTTTAAATTAATACCTCATCTCATTATTCAGCATTTTTAATGTATTTTCTTTTCTCTCCCATATTCTCCTACGGATGATAATAAGAGAATTTTATAAGGCTCTCTCTCACCTCATATTCAAAAGCAATATTATTATTACTAGTGCTTCAACCAGATGCCAACGAAATTTTCTATTAGTTGGGCCAACATGTTGATTAGATGGGCTGACTTGCACAAAATTATAGTATACACACTTGCACTATGCTGACACGTTTATTGTTTGTTTCGCAAGCAGTTGGACGAGTACTCCTTTTCAGTCCGTTGTAAAGAAGCCCTGCTCCTTGTCCAGCCGGTTCTCCTCATCTGATGAACCGATTCCTTTCGTCGATAGGCTTCTTCAGGGTTGCAACGTTGGGCTCGAGGACGTGACCCAGCAAACGGATTTCGCATTTAGCTTTTGAATGACAAACCCAAGTTGTATTTGAACCAATTAAGAGCCATCGTTGGGATCAGAAAAGTAATGAGAATAAAACTCGCGCAATTATTTTTTATTTACTTTTGTGTTTTGTGTGCAAAAGTTTTTAAAATTACTTACTTATTATTACTAGTGCTTCAACCAGATGCCAAATAAATTTTAGTTATGTTTGATATAAATTTGATAAAGTGACTTGATATCCTAGTTATCTTAGTGGTTTAATTATTTAAACACTAATTCTGTTATAAATCAGTGGCAATGGAATGAGAAAGCCTATTAATATTTCAGTTAGAGTCACAAATGCTAAGACAAAAATTTATATAATATAATAGCAAGATTTATAATTTTTTTGTTCCATTTGGCTGCCTTCCTTCGCCATTTGTCATAAAATATCCAGCCATCATCCTCCTATTTTCTTTAAAAAATATTTTTTCTTTTTCGGCATCTGAGGTCATTTAGACCTCGTCTATATTTCTGTAATTCATTTGGTATCCAATTTAAATAAATTTTTGTCGCTTGGGACCGGAAGCAAACCTCTGATCTTTGATACATGTGACGAGACCATCACCAAGGGACAGCACATTTAATTTAATGTTTCACAATTGTGTTAATTTCATTTAATATTTTATTATTTGAATGATCATAAATTAAAATGGAGAATATATATTTTATTTATATTTAAAATGGCTTTTATATATATATATATATATATATATATCTGGATAGGATTATTAATTTTTGCAATCATCAGCTATATTTAAATATTACAACAGTGTTTTGTAATTTTTTAAAATTTATTTGCATATGAGATCATTTTTATATAAATTTTATTATGTCAAATAGATTTACACCTCTAAGGTTTGAGATAATAAAAAAAAGCTAATTATTTAAAATTTTATTTGGGCTTTTTTATATTTTTTTTACAACATTTTATATTTAAGTTAGGTATCCTACTAGCTAGAACTTCGAAGTTTTTCATTAAATTAGTACTTTACTGATGTGCTTTTTTAGCTTTTTTTTTTTTTTCTCAAAATTTGTTCTAACGATTTTGATTAAAATTCATAAATCAACTATTTATTAGGTGATATTTGGAATGTCTTATACCCTTATACTCCCCAAATAGCTTGGGCCCCACTTTACTGATGTCCTCTTTTTAATTTTATCACAATTTTCCTTACTTCAGGTAAAAGCAAGTTGTGTGATGTGCGGTCTTCACACCAGATTTTTAATATTTGGTCTTAGAATATAAATATTGTCACAAGACCTCGCAGAGGATATATATATATATATATAAAATAATGTTAAATAAATAATTATATTATCTTAAAATTACTCGATTAAACAAATAAATAAGGCAACTCACTAATATTTTGTAAAATTAGATTAATTTCGCTTTTCGTTACAAGGCCCCATAGGCATCTTATAAAGAAAGAAAAATATAGCGTTTGTTCAAAACCTGTTGTTAATAGTATTTATTTATTTACCTTAACATTAAGCTCCAAAGGTATAATCCCTTCTTCTTCATGCTCGAGTTTCTCGACATGTGTAACGCCTCTACATATTTCAGCTGACTGCTGAATGAATACTTTTATATATATTTAATATAATAATTATGCTTTGCACGATGCTGTTTAGCCATTTGCTAGAGATATCTAAATAAATAAAAAAAAAACTTCAAGAAATTTGTAAAATGTAAAAATATTGTACTATATGTATTTGTAAAAACCTATTATGTAAAATATTGTTTGGCTAAATCAGACCAGAGGGAGAGTAAATAAACTCCAAGAAAATGTTTTTACTACTTCATTCTTTTTTTTTTTTTTTTTGAAATATTTTAGCTGGATTAATAAAAAATATTAATTATCCAATTATAATCACTTAAAATTAACGCTTTCATATACGAATCAGTCGAACTGCTTTGATTTCAAAGTTCATTAGAGAAATAAATGCATGCTTATTCGTTTGTGTTGTTTGTAATTCGTTACAGAAGGTGATTGGATCAAACTCATTGTCCTGAATTATTTAAGTTAGTTATGAGCCTCTAATCATATCTGCTGTTAGTCCCAACTGATTTCTACCGTTGGATTTGAGTAAAGGCTATTCTAGAAACTTTCAGGCCTTTCAGTTGAGATAAATCTTTTCGTCCTCTAGAGCAAATTAATTCAATATTTGACTTTGTTCCCCAGACTCGAGTGAAAAATTGAATCGAGTGTTATCTTTAGAGAGCAGTACTTTGAACAAGAGCGACGGAGCGGCCAGTTTTGGGATTTCAGGCTTTTTCATATTAAGCCTTGTTTACTGGGATATTACAAATAAGCATGTAAATTGTTTGGATAAAAGGAAAACAAAAGCAATTTTGAGTTTACTAAAATACTTTGACTTTATTAGATATATTTATATACTATTTTGTTTGTTTATCATTATCACCAAATAATTTTTTTTTCTTTTCGGTACGCATAATTATCAAATTGGAATGGATTAACATCCAAATCCTCTTATCTCTCTCTTGTTAAGTGATTACTTAATTGAATGTCAATTAGGACTTCGAGTAGTTATCAATAATCTGATATCGTGTGAATACTACTATCGCTAAATGACTTGAGGTGTAAAAATAGGTCGGGTTGTACTTCACTGTCCTACTGGCGTATCTATGGCAAATAGGATAGCAAATTTAAAGTTCCGTCACGATTAATGCCAAAACGCCTTTTATTTATAAATCTAAATTTCGATCAATTGCTCCAGAGCTTAATTAAAAGCAACTATTTCTGTTAAAGAACAAACAAGTTGTTCGCAACATCTTCATTTTTTCCTATTCACTGGGGAGTGAAAACATTTATTCCCGACGAGAATCCCAATTCAAAAATTTCCTCACGCACATTTTACTTTAAAAAAAAAATTAATTAAAACCAGAAGGTGATGGCTGGTGATGGAAATTTGCAGACGATAGAAAAACCAGTTGATAAAATTTTTCATTATTAGGGATCTTAAGAAATAAGTCGGAAGCAGCTATTGTTAATTTTTTTCCCGAATGATAAATGTTTTTCCTGCATTCATTAATGGATTTTTTTTGAGGTTTCATGACCTTTGACCTGGCGTGTTAAGCTCGATTGATAGGAAGGGTGAAAAATAGAAGAATTAATGAATTAGATTTATGTCGCCGGTATGGCAGGGCTCAAGCCCGTAGGAAAAATCGCCTCTATTTTCGGTTCCGTCAATGAAAAATTTCATGTTAAAAGTTTAAAGTATAATGAGCAGTTTAATCAGAGAAGAGATGGAAATTCTTTTCATAACCGTTCATAAAATTCAAAGTGTTTAATAAAATCTTGAATTTTTCTCACTGAAGTTTATTTTTAAGCTTATTTTACATAATGCCCCTCAACTTTTGACTTAAATTATCAATATATATAAATTCTATTCAAAAATTATTTGTATAGTGTAACTCATATAAGTGAGAGTTAGTGAGTAATTTCTTTCCTGGGGCGTGTCCCCTGTTTACTTTCTCGCACAATTAAATATCAATAATTCAAGATCTTCTGAAACTCAAATATATAAACATTTTTGGATATTAAAAATCCCCGAGAATGGAGTGTAGGGAAGTGGAAAACATCGAGAGAAAGTAAAAGGGAAGGACTTTAACATCGATGCGTATTTTGCTCTCTCGGTATCTGAGGCCATTTAGATTTCGACTTTATTTATTTATATTAATTGCTATCCATATAATATAAATAAATTTTTGTCGCTCAGGACGGGAAGCAAATCACTGACTTTTAGTACGACAGGCGACCTCCATCTCTGGACCAAAAGACGGGGCTAAAAAATTGTTAAAATAACTAATCATTCTAAAATTTTTGAACATAAATACAATCATCTGAAAGTAATAAATTTCTCTTTTTGTAATTTATTGATAAAAAAAAGTCTAAGCTGAGTTATTCTAATTTCGTAACCCTCTCTTCATCTCCCCTGAATTTGAATATTATTTCCGCAAAGAATATGCTTACAGGAATGACGTCAAATCTACTTATGTGAACTGACAACGATAATCTCCTTCTATCGGTGGGGAATTCGTGAATATTTCATGCCATTTTGTTGGAATTCTCAATTTAACACACATTCACACTTTTTTTTTTTTTTTATATATATATATTTTTCGCAAATTCTATCAGAAAAGTCTAGAAAATAAGAAATTATTGTTATTTGAAAAACAAAAAGAAACACAAGCGCATTTTTTTTATTTTTCAAATAATTAATTTTCATCTTTATTCATATGCACTAGAAGAAAGATTCTTTGCATTTCGTTTCTTTGCAATTTCACACTTCAATATTTTAAAATGACTATTTTTAAATCACGCTAACCCTTCTCCCATGGTTTACTTTTAGTTAGTTATACTTTTTAAAAATTATTTTGTGAATATATTTTTTGTTGGTGAAACTACTTAAATTACAATGACTATCAATTAATATAAATAAAATAAGGACGGAGTCTAAATGGTTTTAAAAGACTTTTAAAAAAATATAGACCTAGTCTAATCGATTTTCTCAAAATTCGCTCTAACGATTTTGATTAAAATTCATAAAACATTATTTATTAGATGATCTTTGAAATGTATTAACCCTTATGCCCTTATAAAAAAAAAAATTACTAAATTTTACTAATTAAATTTTTTTCTTATTTTGCACTTTATGAAAATTTTCATTTCGCTGAGAGTCTTAGCTATATTTTCATTTTAAAAAAAATATACGTTAAGCAATGGATTTGTGAGTATATTAAAAATTTAAACTTGGAAATAAAAAAAAAGGGAGAGAGAGAGAGAGAGATAGCGAAATTACTTTTTATCCTTTTGAAATAAACCAACGTCGGATGAATAAAAAATCTGACAGATCTATTCTAATGCATTTTAAAAGTCATCTACCAATTAAAATATTAGTTTTCCTAGAACCGAGATAATACTACAGTATATATATACACACACACATATCAAGTCAATTTCAATATTTTTAAAAGATTAATTTTTTTTTTAATCACGCTAACTGTTCTGGGCTTTTTCAATGTATATTTAATTATTGATATATGAGATTGACCATTGCGACACTTTATTTCGAATTAATTATTAAATTAATTACTTTAATTCAATTGTCAACATTATTTTCAATAATTGGAATAAATACTATCAATGTTTAAATAAGAAGGGTTAATTAAATTTAATATTTAATCGTGATAAAAAATTTATTTATATTCGACTTAAATTTCTAGATATAGGTTGATTCAAAAAGCGCGCCCATTTTTTTTTTTTTTTTTTTTTTTTGGGTGAACGGCATTGTCTTATCTATTATATTTTTGGTTTGTTAGTTTTGGGGGGTTTTTTTTTTGTTTTTTTTATTCTTTAGCAGTTCATTGTTGCCCGG
>JAAAKE020001355.1:0-11340 GCA_010014785.2 Anisolabis maritima
TTCGGAGTATTGATTGTTTTGAACCTCCAAAAATTATTTTTTTTTTTTGAAAAGTACTCGATGGATCTGAACCAACTCTACGGAATTTAGGCCTTTTGGTACTTTTATAAAAAAATTATCAATAGAGAAACTGAAGGCAAATTTGCATTATCGTCCGCGTTTTTTACTTTCATCTTACCTATTTGTCTAATATATAGTATAGAGAAAGGAAAGAGATCTCAAAAAAAATCATTGTCGGTATTTCAAAGGAAATACGTGTCTAAAAAAAGGTCTGTCTGGTTTTCTGCGAACAATATTTCTCAAAAACCAAAGGGGCTGAAATTTTATATTTAAGCTAGGCACCCTCATCGCATACAACTCGAAGGTTTTCAATAAAATTGCCACTAAGGTACTAGTATTTTACTGACGTAATTTTTTACTTTTTTTTATTTTCTTAAAATTCGAACAAAGATTTAGATAAAAATTCATATATCATGATAATCTTTGAAATGTACTAATTGTTACCCGACCCAAAATTGTTTGGGGCTCACTTTGCTCTTGAACGTTTTTAGATTTTTTGTGATTTTCTCATAAACCACTCTCACGATTTTGATAAAATTAAATTGTGATAAACTTTAAGATCTATTAATCATTTTTCATCTGAAAAAAGTGTGGGCCTTCAATTTGTAATTTTTAAGACTCTCTTAAAGAAGATGAGAGAAATGTTGTAATGGTATGAAAATATAAATATTTTTAAACCGTAAGTTTTTATTTTTAGTCTTTTCGACATCTTGGGCAATATAGACTTTAAATGATACACATATATTAAATTTATTAGGATGCAAATTATCCTGACATATTTATTTATTTAATCCAACTGGTATCCAATTAATTTAAATAAATTTTCATCGGACTGCCTGCCACACACCCCTTGGCTTTAAAGATTATCAATATTGGCATTATCAGTATCTTTAACCTCTCGGCCGCGGGGGCCTTGGCTTTTAAAGTTATCAATATTGATTATGTCAATAGTTCTAACAAAAAGACAAAAAAAAAAATAGTTCTAATCTGAAATGAGGGGGGGGGGGGACAAACACCCTACGTTTGATAATAAACAATTGATAATTATTTTATTTATTTATTATTTTTTCTCTTACCAATATATGAAGTAAGAAAGTAATGCGATCGTAAAAATATCGATTCCAAGGGAAATACACATTTTTTATATTTATTTATTAATATTGTCCTTGGGCCAAATGTAGAATGAAAAAATTGGTGATACCAGTATTTACCTTTGGCCCAGATATTCTACTAACAAAAATAAACGCAAAAAATCTGGTATGACTGCACATCACATTACCTTTTCTTTTTATTTATTTCTTTATTTATTTATAGTCTCTTTTCGGATTCTTTGGCCATTAGACTTCACAAATATTTGTATTGTTAATTATAAAAATTCATTTATCGGTGGCTACCGGCGGTTGATATTATTTTTTCTTAACGAAACAGGCAATTTTCTCATCATTGTAACCAAATTTAGTATTTGGAATTCGCAGTGACCAAACCGATTAGCTTATTTGTGAGGCCTAAGCCTTCTTA
This sequence comes from Anisolabis maritima, assembly GCA_010014785.2. Taxonomy (NCBI): domain Eukaryota; kingdom Metazoa; phylum Arthropoda; class Insecta; order Dermaptera; family Anisolabididae; genus Anisolabis; species Anisolabis maritima. Next base: position 1,579 of record JAAAKE020001355.1, read on the forward strand.
TACCCATAAGAGTGTCTTTTTGGCCGAAATGTCACATAGCTTCTTCGAATTTCTTTTTATTGTAAAAAGAATGATTTTTATAGCAAACCTTTTGTTCTATTATTTATACCTTTTATGGTTTGCTTTCTACTACAAGTGATTTAATGGATATTTTAAGATTTTAATTTCCTTTTTTTGGTATAAGTGTTTTAAGCCTTTTAAGAAGAAGGCCCTTAAGGAAAGTGAAAGAGAAAGAAAATTGAATTAATTGTCACCCAAGTAAATGTGAAAACTGTAAATAACTCTTTTTCTAATGACCTGAGCTACATTTTCCGCCAAAGCAATATCTTATTTTTTTTTCTATAGTCGAGCCCGAATATAAAAGCTTAATGTTTGTCGAGAAAAGTGCTCAAGAGTAATTCTATTTGAAAAAAAGGACAAACACCCTTGTACACTGTTTCGTCAGATTTAATGCAATATCAATAATTTCTTGGATTGGAGGGGGGTGAATGGGGGTTGGGGTCCTAATTGATTTTCGGCAAAGACGGCTCGGAAACGGCGGCCAATAATTCACGTGCCTTATTGAGCGTAAGGCAAAACGTGAGCCGAACGTCGGTATTTAGTTGGGTACTCTCTCCCCTACCCCTGAGGGACCAGGGACCCGGGATCTGGACCCAGGAAGAGAGAAGGAGGCTGAGAGAATCTCGAGCTGCGGGTTGCATTGACACATTATCGCTTTCTGAAATCGGAAGAGATATGTGCAGCAGAGATCGGAATCTGTCACTGCCAGCAGCCGATAAAAAACAGAAGAATACTTCATCATTGTTATTATTATACCTATACTACTACTTCACTCTTAGGAAATACAATAACGGGAAAAAGGACTAATGTGTCAATAGAAATGATATATTCTCTTGAGTTGAAGCACAAAAAAATCTTAATTTATATACAGAAATCTGAAAATGATAATATCACTAAGTGAAATTTTTTTTTAATAATTGAATTTTTTAATGAGAAGGAAGGCTCCGAAAAGCAAATGAAAATGAGCAGAAAACAAACAGAGAACTCTTGTGCCTCTACTTTTTCAATGGAAAACATGGTAGAGATATTGAGAATCTTTTGACCAGTACCTTGGTGCGAAGGTAGAGGTCTCCACGCTTCATGTACCAAAAGTCAGTCGTTCACTTTCCGTTCTGAACGACAAAAATTTATTTATATTATATTGGCCACTTATTCATATAAATGGACGAAGTCTAAATGGTCTAGATGTTGAAAAAGTTAAAAAAATGTCAATGTTTCTAACCTGGGTTGTGGGTTCGGATCCCAGGCGGTCCGATGAAAATGGCTAGCAATTGATATAAATATTATAAATATGACTGGAGAATATATATCGTAATATTCTATACAATATTATTATATTGTTTAAAAGTTTATATGTCTGCCACCGAGATCTTTCATGTTAAGCACTGCTAAATCCCGGCTAGGTGGCTCCGAGATTCAAGAGTGTATGTATACTTGTTTTTCTGATAATGTATATTGTAATGGTGATGTCTTTGCAGTCGAATAGACTACAAATATTAAATAAATTTAGAAAAAAAATTTTTTTAAAACTCTTTTGGCATCTGAGGCCATAGAGATATTAAACGATATATACTATATTTATTTACATCAGTTGGTATTCATTTGATTTAAATCAATTTTTGTCGGGGACCCGAACTCACTTGGCTTTTATGGTTATCAATTTTAACAATACAATGTACAGTAGTTTTTAACCTCTCGTTCACGGACGAGGAGAGGGGGACAATACTGATATATTACATATATAAGCAAGAGGAAGTAAAAATATGTATTTTTTAAATATATGAATTATGGGATTTCTGAGTAATAATTTGGGACTTTTCTTTTAAATTGGGACAATCACCCTGAAAGGATGGCCACTCTGGAGATAACCTTTCTTGTCGCTTTTCTACCTTTGAACGGGTAAAAGGCGGGAAATAAGGGGTAGCATGATAAAAGGTAATATACTTAGCAGAGACGTGAGGACAACCGTAGGAGTAAAAAATAAGCATATCTTATAGATTAATACAAAATTGTAATTTTTTTTTTGAGGAGGGAAAAATGTAGCACCTAATAAAAGACTACTTCTCTAAAATCGATAAATGCATGAATATATTATTTTTCATAAGTTCCTATATTCCTGTTACAAAATAACAGATAAAAAGACACTGTGAATTATATTTTTGGATTTAAAAAAAATGATTTATATTGATTTTTTTTTTTTTTTTGTCTTAATATTATAAGATGAGCTTATAATGAATGATGTTTCTCTTATACATATTTCTTCTCTTCAAGTACAAAGAAAACTATTGTATTCCCTGAACACAAAGGCACGTCCTTATTGTTCGAGAGGCCCCGCCATCCGCTCACTTCACTCATTCTCTCAGACCTGTCAATCACTGTAAATCAACGAAAGCCTGACAGTTCAAGTGCTTTCATAGGAATTTACGTACGGACAAGTGTCAAAGTAAGAACTAATGTAGTGTAAGAGAGAGGGGAGGGGATAACAAGCCTGGGACTTCACATTCCCAACGACGCCAAAACCAGAGAAACTTTTAGAAGAGGACAGCGATAACAGATTTATATTCCACATCAATTCTACGTTTCTCTAAGTTCTTCTAAGTTTTCAAAATAACATGTTCAAATTATTTTAATATTGGGAGAACACTCCTGGTGATGGTCCTTAAAAATTAATTTTTTATTTTTCGTATTAATATAATTTGAAATGTAGGTTTCATGTTATGTAGAGTTTAATGTTATTTTTCACTTATTTATATCATGGAGAAGTCTAATCTCAAAAAATCATGTCCACGGGTAAATTATGATTTCCAGCTCTTAAACTGGAAAACAATGAAAAAAATCTGATCAATATTCGTACATATGTTCCAGATCAGTTTTTTTTTTTTACCTCTAAAAGAGTATTTAGTCTACCCCTTGAATTTGAATTATCCAGAGCCTTAAATCACCACCGAAAAATTTTCTACACATTGAAAAATACTCCATGAAAATCCTTCGTCGTGACAGACAGTCAGACAATTATATTGTGAGCCTATGATTTAGGTTTGGATTCAAATTAGCAAATTAGCATTAATAAAGAACACCTGAAATCTTTGGTAATGATGATAGTATTGGATTTTATTATAATAGTCTACATTATTTGATCTAGATCGCCATCGAAGGCTCATACACCTTTACACTAAAGGGCAATTCAGACAATCCCTCCTTAAAATTCGACTGCAGAGGCCATTTAGAGTTTTGGAGATATTCTCTGTAGGTAATTTTAATATTAAATATCGAGTGCTTGTAACGTGCGTTCATTGTTGTTTATTAATATGGTAATTAATATGTCTTGTATACTAACACATATATATATATATATATATATATATATATATATTACATTCATTACCCCCCCCCCTCCCTCCATGATTTAAGACTGGATACGCCAGTGATTCATCATCTTTATATATTCTAGAATTTCCAGACTTTAATTAGATTTAACTCTTCCCTCGCCCTGTAAATTCATTTACTACAAAGTTGTCCTTTATAAATAAGTAAATATGTATTAATACAAGTTGTGTTTAGTTGGAATAAACTCTGTTCTCTTCTGAATCCACACTCGGCAGTAAATGGTAGTTGGCAAATCTCTGTCCGCTTGTCTTTTATTTGTAATCTCAAATGAGTATTGTTGGAGTTTAATAGCTTTAGAAAACACATTGGAAAGAAAAATTCCACAAAATTGTTATTAGCTACAATCTTCACGCAAAATCTTAATATAGATATTAAATTCCAGTATGAGCAAAATAATTGTGCCAAGTTCCATCCATTTCGATTCGAAGTTCAATCAACCAAAATATATATCTTAGACATATAGCTATCTACATTCTCTAAGTTTTAGTTGTTTGTATTCTGAGAACGTGATTTTTAATATATTGTAGAGTTGAGATTCAGAGTTGAAAAACTTAGAAATACTTTAGTTTGATTTACAATGTTTCATCTTTTAAGACTATTTATATAGAGATTATACATGTTTAATTGAGAAAGGATAAAAACAGAAAAAATAAATATTTTTTTATTAAATTACATTTTGACGTTTCGATTGTCTTCTTCAAGACAATGCCAAGATACTTCTTCATTTTAAAAAGGGGAATAAAATAAAATAATAAAAAACTATTTTTATAAATTCCTTCCTTTTGTTTGCTCAAAGTTAGGCAAACCAAATAAGCAAATCACTTTTTACTTTCCCACATTTATATTAATAATATTAAGGGAAAAATAAAATTTTGATCATAAAAAATCTTTTGCAACTCGGTGATAACAATTAAGATGTTTGTTTCAGCCCTGGATCAATTTCCATAACAATCCGTTGTATTGGATTTATTCTTAAAAAAAAAAAAAAAAAAAAATTAGGTATAAATTAATAAACATACGTCATCAGAGAGAGAAAACTGAAATTTTATTTAATCTCTGATTTTTTTTCTATTAATAGAAAGATATTTATTCTATTATTGCTTAATTTTTGATTAAATGTTCCAGAGCTCTTCAAGAGCATTCAGTTTGAATATCTATTAATAAGTTGCTCATTTCGGTTGCCTACCTTTCAGCAAGAAAAAAAAACGAATTTAGGTACTCCACGGTATTTATCAATTTATTTTGGCTGCCTTCCATCCTCCACTTTTAATTATAAACGAGCAGTCATCTCTCTATATTTTATATCTAAAATTAATTTATAGTACAAGTCCTTAAATACGGTTTTAACGTCTTATTGATAACTTCAACGTCTATTATTGTTGAATTTGACGACGTTTAGGAGTGTCAACTAACAATTTGTAAGATCCCAAATCAAACTAATTATTTAACTTCTAAGAAGACTTCAAAAAACATCTAAAGCTATCAACAAAATAAATAATTTAGTTACAAACAAAAAATCTACTTTTTTGTATTTTATTGGAAAACCACACCTTTTTTTTTTTTTTAATAAATATATAATCGTGACTTGGAGGATTAGTTTTTATATTATTGGAGACCAACATTTAAACTAATGGTTTCTTATTGATTGCTCATAAATACCTATGAAGTCTGGTTTTTGGGAAAACCGGTTAAATTATCTACCTGATTTACTAACAATTTCTCTCTCTCCTTCCCTCAATCAAATATAAAAATCGAGTCTCATGCTTCATTTTCCCAAAACCATTAAAATATATCACAAAAAAAAAAAGAGAGGGAGGGACGGAGACGATTGAATTAATGCAACGACTGAAATCCATTTTGTTTTATTAAAAACCAAATGAGAATTAATAAATAAATAAATTATTGGGATTGCATGTGTGTATGTGTGTAGGCAAGAAAGAATGAAATGACTTAATAAAATAGCGTAATTTAGTAGGAAGAGAAAGAGAGAGAGAGAGGTTGGGGTATAAAAAAAACTGGGTAAAAAGGAGAGAGAGAGAGAGAGAGCGAAGGCCAAAGCGACAAGTGTAACGGAAAGAAAGAGAGAGAGAGAAGGAGAGACGGAGAGGAGAGTAGAGAGCTCCATGTCAGAAGACGCGAAGCGAAGGGGCCTCTGCGATTGTTGTAGCTGTCGAAGGCTGCGACAGAATCAACAGTCACACACAGAGAAGTAACACAACAACAAAACAACAACAGCAACAACAACCGTCCGAATAAATAACCGAGCCGGGATAATAAATAAATAAACCACTTCTCGTGAGTGGGCTCAGGTCGTAATGTATTCGAGTCAGGTGAGAGAGAGAGAGAGAGAGAGATAATGAAAGAATAAGAGGTGAAATATAAATATCCCGAACCCAAACAACAATAGCCAAGTAAATATGCAATGTGTTAGTAAAGTAAAGTGTAATAATAAAACAGTGCTAACGTTTAGAATACTATTAAAATAAATTCTTTAGAATCAAGATAAAAATCCCCTTTTAATTTTTGGAAAAATTTAAATTCTTTTAGTTGTTTGAAAATTTTTTTTTTAATGCTCTATTTCTATTATTAAAAAAGAGGTATTTTATTTTTTTATTACAACAAAAAATAAATAAATTTTTGAAACTTCTATATTGAGTAAAAAAAAAAAATATTCCGGTCTATAATTTTTATACCTACCAGACATGACTATCTGGGAATAAAGTTGCAGAACCCTTCTGGTTCTTCTCCACCTCCAAGGAGCAATTTTCACTTCTGGAAAATTTTTACTTTTTTCAGAGTCCAGGGGCCAAAACAAATAGTTCCAAACATTCCAAGACCTAAATTGTTGCTATCTGGGTTTAAAATACGTCGTTCTATAATATACATAATTTTAATAATAGTCCAATCGCTTTCAGAATTCTAACAGAGATTTATAGATGGAGGGAAAATCCCTCTCTCTTAGGGACCAAAAAGCGGGGGGGGGGAAGGTGTAGCGTTGTGATTGCTTATGGAAGAGGCATCTTTTGGCCGGGGGATGAAATCTTCAATTGGCTGGCCGGTCTATAATTTTTTATTTTATATTTTAAAAAATTTTACCCCTGCAAGATTAATCGAACGCCACCCAGGGCACTTGCCTGTTCTTGGGTTGCAGTTCTCAAGGCCTGTCTATTTTTTGTTAGGCTCAGCATCTACGTTTGATCACATCAGATTTTTCTGTTATTAATTAGCCTTATTAAGTGAATAACAATTTTTTTAAATTTTATCTTTTGTTAATTCGTTAATTTATGAGTTACAAGAAGAAATTTATTTTTATTTTTTTGTAAATAAATAATGAACCGACTTACCTTGTAATATCTGAAGAAATGACGACTTGATATTTAAACGACGGATGATTTATGAAGGCTCTAATCCGGATACTATTTTTTTTTCTATTATATAATAATAAATAAAAATAAAATAAAATTTTATTCTCTCGTGATAAAGAATTTTTTAAAATCTTATTTTATATCTGCTATATTATTAATTTATTTTAATTGAAAACTTTAGTTTTCTATTTAAATTGTACTGACCCCATTAAGGAAATATGCTAAAAAAATTTCCTTCCTTATCTTTATTTATTCATCATTTATTTCTCTTGAAGAGGCTGAATATTTTCTCGTCCACCTTTTGCGAATTACTTTCCTTTTCAAAAATCGTGACATCTCTCAAACTTAAATTCCCTCTTCAAAAGAAGTTAAATACATATGGTAAAATAATTCTTAAGAATTTAGTATTTTTTTTTTTTTTAGTTTAAATAAACAAAAAACAAAAACTTTAGTAATTTATTTCAGATTAGGGAATGGGATTTGGAAATTTTTTAAATAAATATCTATAAAATAATATTTGGTTCAAAATTATTAATTCCTCCTCACCCCAAATTCAATGAGAAATTTTCTAATAGAAATAAATTTAAATCATGTAATTCATATTAATTTATTTCAAATTGTTTTCTGGTGAATCGCAATTCGTATTTTCACTAATTATTATTCTATTAATGTTATTTAATTAAAATTAATTAAAATAAAAAATTAATTAAATAAGGATTAAATATGAATAAAATAAAACTATTTTATTTTCAGGGAATAATTTTTTATTTAATCATCACAAAATAATAATAATAGTGATCACATGTTCAATAAATAATGATATAATATTATATTATTAAAAAATAATAATAATATGAGAAGTTTATTTATTTTTTTTATTTATATATTTCTTTCGTTGAATATGAGTTTGTATTTTTTTGAGCTTCAGTCAGTTCAAACTTAATTATAAAATATAATTTACAAACAATCATCAAATAATAATTAAAAGTTACAAAAAAATTAACACCTATTCAACATAGCAAAGTAACGAGAGAGAAAATATATATATTTATTTATATATATATATATATATGTATATATATATTTATATACACGGGATGTTTATAAAACACTTAACATTTTTTAGGAATTTTTAATTATTTCACTCGGACTAAAAAACTCTCACACATATGTTCGTAAATAAAATAAAATAAAATAATATTTTTATTTATTTTTAACAATTTGAACACATTTTTGTTTTATCATATCGGAGACATGAGAAATTGGGCAAGTCTCGTTCGTTTCTTTTGTGAAGTATTAAAAAATTTTTCAATAACATTTTTTATATAAAAAAGTTAAGATTGTTGAATGATATTTATTTATTTTTTTTAAAGCACTATATTTTTTTTAAAGCAAACTATAATTCATTAATAAATCGAGATGAACGAGATATCCTTATTTATTTTGTCTCCGATTACAAATAATTTTAATTTTCTTTGAAGAGTAAAATCCATTTGTGCAATATTTGTACGAGTGAAATCATTAAAAAATAAAAAAAATACTAAAATTTATAGGTTTTTTTTTTTTTTTTTTATAAACACCCTGTATATATAATATTGTGACTTGTCGCGCTTTATACAAGCGTCTTTCAGCGTATACAACTGTTTCTGCAAATATTTATATTTAATTTTTTTAAATATATATATATATTTAGGTGTATATATATATATAATTAAATATATGCATATATATTAACAGACAATAAAATATTTAAACAGAACGCCTAAACTCTGTCAAAATACTCGAGTGCCTGATAATATACATATATATTGATCAGAGAAGGAAGAATTATGGATATATATTTTAATATATATATATTTATTTTATTTATACGTATACGAATGTTTATTTTAAATATTTTTCAATTTTTTTTTTTTTTGTATTTTTACTTTTTTTAAATGGAAATTTCTCCAAAGTTGGAAAAAATGTTTTAAAACCGACTTCGCCTTTTTTATTTTGTATACAGATCAAATCGAATCTAATATAATATCATAACTAGAATATTTATTTATATTTTTACATCTTCAAAAACCGCTTCACATTTTGAATGTTAAATATATTTATATATAAATATATATATACAATGGCATTAGCCGGGCGAAGTGAGCACGGCCGCCGTAATGAGAAAAAAGAACGGCCTATATCATCTGTTACAGAAGTTTTGCCGTTTGGGTGATTAACTATCCCTCACGGAAAAATCAACTCAACAGATAATATATTTATATATTCTAATATATATATATATATACATATATATATATATATTTAAAACATGGCTGCTTATTCTAGCATTTCGACTTTCAAGAATGTTATTAATCACAATATAATACATTATTTTGGTTTCATTCATCCATCTACAACAAATATTCTAACTCTCAATCTCGAAAATTATAAATTCTACATTTTTGTTTTATTTATTTATTTTTTTAAATAAATTTTCGTATATGTTTTCGCGACCCCTGGGATCGCCATTGCAAGATATGATATCATCACATGGTATTCGTCACTCAAATATCGTTGCTAAGCAACTCACTAACTTGAAAAGTTCAGTCGCATGGCATCTCAAACGCGCCACTATACATATTTACTAGAGAGCTGTTTGGCGAGCTCCGTATACTTGAGGAACTTGGAGTGCGGACTTTCTTCGAAGGTACCGGTGGCGTTAGCAACTGCTGCAGGTGCTGAAGCGCTCGTTGCTGAGGCATGTGGTGGACTTTTGGCTTGATTGGATGAGGAGGATGAAGAAGAGGCATGGTTTGATGATGTTCCGGGACCACCACCGTTTTTTGTAGAATTATTGCTAGTTCCACTGCCTCCACCACCACCACCACCACCACCACCCCCACCACCACCTCCCCCACCCCCCATAGAAACCGGAGGAGAAGAACTGGCCCCTCCTCCCCCCGCACCC
>JAAAKE020001366.1:0-11339 GCA_010014785.2 Anisolabis maritima
ATCCGACCATTAATATACAAGTTACAGTGGATTTAGTGATGCTACTTTTGTTCTTTTCAAAACAATGGAAAAAAAAGAAATTGCGTGTGTTGATTAAACACTATTTTTTAATGGGAAAAAATACCGTTCAAGCAAAACAATTGATAAGTGTTATGGAGACTCTGCCCATCGAACGTTGGTTTGCTGAGTTTAAACGTGGCCGTAAAAACACCTATGATGCTGAACGCTACTATGGTAGCCATAGCAGTCGCCCGAATTCGGCAGTTATTCCACAAAACATAAAAAAAAATTTGCAAAAAAAAATGTTTTTTAGGTAGTTAGCATCGGGGCTTATTGAGTGATGAGTTATAAACTATAAGAAGCATTTATAAGATACCACTTGTCATATTTTATTTTATATTAATTAATTTTTGAAGTTATTTATTCGATTGTTGCAAAAATAATGTCCGTTTTCAAATTTGAATGCATTTTTTACTAAAATTTTACCAAAAACTTTTTCGCAAAAATGTCAATTTATATATTATTTTATTATTATTACCTGCTCTATCTATCTGTGCTAAAAGTTTTACTTTTAATCACAGTTTACAAAAGTTGTTTATCTTTCTATTACAGATGGAAAAATCAGAAATTCGCGCAATTTTTTTGTATGAATTCAAATTAAGCACAAAAGCGGCAGAGAAGAGCCGAAAAGTTAACCAGGCTTTTGGTGAGGGTGCCACTAATGAAAGAACTGTACGTTGTTGCTTCGAAAAATTTCGAAACGGTGAAGAAAGCCTCCTGGATGAGGAGAGTCGGGGTCGGCCTGGCGGTGTTGATAATGAACAACTGAAGCAAATTGTTGAAGCTGACCCATCGAAAACGACTCGAGAACTTGTAGAAGAGCTGCAAGTTCCCTATCGGAATATTGATCGCCATTTGCATGAGCTGGGAAAAGTGAAAAAGCTCGACAAATGGGTTCCACTTGAACTTACATAAATGAACAAAAATCGTCGTTTTGAAATTTTCTCTTTCCTTCTTTTGATTGATTTAAATGACCCATTTATTGATCGCATTATGACCTATGATGAGAAATTTGATTACAGAAAACGTTCGGGTCATTGGTTTGACAAAGATGAAAAGCCGAAACTCTTTCCTAAGCCGGATTTGCACCCGAAAAAGATCATGTCGACTGTCTGGTCTTGTGCAGGCTTAATCCACTATAACTTCTTAAATCCGGGTGAAACAATAACTGCTGAAAAGTACTGTAGAGAACTCGATGAAATGCACCAGCTTTTGCAAAAGCAGTGTCCAGCATTGATAAACAGAAAAGGACAGATTCTTCTTCATGATAACGCACAACCATATGTTGCACGGTTCACCCTGCAAAAATTGAACGAACTTGGATACGAAAGTCTGCCTCATCCGCCCTATTCGCCAGATCTCTCCCCGGCTGATTTTCATTTGTTCGCGTAACTTTCTAGATGGGAGAGTGTTTAAAAACCAGGCCGATGCCGAAATTGAGTTTAAAGGTTTCATCGAATCTAGAGAACCGGACTTTTTCGTAAAAAGCATTAATAAGCTCTTATCACGTTGGCGTAAACGTTAAAATGGTTCTTACTTCGATTAAAACGGTTAAGTAGAACTGGAGATTTTTGTGGTTAAATTGTTTGCATTAAAAATGGACATTATTTTTGCAACAACTGAATATTTGTCGCTATGGTCTTTAAATAATTGAAATTTTCTAAATATGAATTCAAATATATTATTCTACGTTAAGCGCTCTAAGCTTGATCTTCTATTATTAGATAAAATTTTATATATTAATTAGATGTTTTTTGAATGGGTGGTAGCCAGATTGAAATAAAGGCTAGAAAAAGAAACCCCTTCCAATCCTTTTTTTGCTAAGAAACCGTGTCGACCTTTCAGCCGTGTGTTCAAGAGAACACGGTTGATGGAAGAGATGTTTATTACTTCCTCATTAATACCTATCTATTAGTGGAGGATCCTGACATCGTTAAAGGGGGAGTGAAGGTTAAAAAGATTTTTATCCTAACACTAATGTACCAAAATATTTTAGACCAAAGCTTGGAAAAAAATAGGAAAGCTTTAAAAAATTTAAAAATTATAAATTTCATTAAAAAATTTGATAATTTAGGTTTTAAATTTTAAATTTCTTTTAAAACGATGGAAAGGATAGTCTTTGTTTGGATTTAATGGAGGCGAGTTCTGCTGAGCAGCCAGGTGATTAAAGTTTGTTACCGATGTTTCGAGCGTTCGACACGCTCGTCTTCAGAGCTAACTGATTATCAAAAATTAAAAATCATATCAGATAAAAAGGTATTTAATTATTACCAAATAATTGGTGTAATTACCAAATAAAAACATCTGTATTCATTATACATTATATGACAGTTTATTAGAAAGTACGAGATGATTTTTTTGACTGGGAATGTTTGGTCCATCCCAGACTTGAACCAGGGACCATCCAGTTTCGAGGCGAATATGCTGCCGTTACAGCAAGACCCAGGCCCAGTGTTGTTGTTCCGATAGCATATCCGCTGCAAAAGTAGATGAACACTGGTTCAAGTTTGGGAGGCACCAAACATTCCCAGTCAAAAAAATCATCTCGTATTTTCTAAACGATATATTGACTTAGTCTCTTGGGGCGCACTACTTTTTTCAAAACAAACCTCTATTATTCAATTTAATGATAGTTTTGTTAGTCCTGAAGATAAGCGTGACGGACCTCTGAAACCCAGTCTTTGTCCAAAACTTTTTGAAACATTCAGAAGATGATAAGGAAAACAAAAACTTTTTTGAAATTATTTTTGCTATCTAGTTCATTCATTTAATTTAATATTATTCAATTAATTTTTCAAAAGAGCCACATGGGACTCATTTGCTACTTTTTTTAGCTCCTCCCTTAAAAGATGGCGAATAAAAATGACATTTTAATAATATAAATAATTTCAAATATTAAGAGTAATATTAAGAATAGCTATAATCAAAAAAATATATTCCAAAAGTACAATTTAATTAATTTTACTTAATTTAATTCTATTTTCTCTTAATTTGCTTAATAGGTTCTCCTCGCGTTTCTCCAAAATGAATCCTTTCCTCCTTTTATTTGGCTATATTATCATTTCCTTCTTTAGAGAATATATCACGCATTTCAATATTTTAAAAATGTTTAAAAATGTAAAAAAACGAGAGATAATCAGCTGGAAATTATAATTTTAAATGGCTATATATTGAGAGAATCTGGGGCATTGGATTTCCGAATTAATTTTGGGAGTTCGAAGTGTCCTACAATACGTATTACGTGCACATTAGAATCTTTATTTAGGGCATGAATAATTGATGCTATGGTAAAGAAATGAATTGAAGTATAGAAATCTCGAATGGATAAGCAACTCTTCTCGACGGCCCAACTACCAAGTAAGTGGGTCGAATAATCGTAAGGGTCACAAAAGAAATTTAAAAAGCTCTTTTATATAATAGTAGGTCTAGGAGGCGGGCCTCCCTCTAGTAATATATAAATGATGTGAAGTAAAAAAATAGCTGATGAAAAATAATCTTTTCGATAAAATTGAAGTATGAATGGTAAATAATCTTGTTAGTTAGGTGGTCTAGCTAGTGAGGACGGAGTGTTAATTTTAGTTGATGTGAATGTAACGAGAGCAAGGGGCGTGTCGTCGGTTCGGTGCACTGGCAACGAGCCTTGGCTTAGCTTTAACTTGGCTTCCAATCGACGACGGCGAAGACGACAACGACGACGACCACGTCGACGAGATAAACAGACAGGAGAGAAGACAGACAACCATCCCACGTTGGCAACTCAGACACAACCACTAGACTTAAAGGGCCGGTCTTAGTGCCCATTAAAAAAAAAAAAAAAAAAACAACATTGACCTAAAAAGAATTTGTGTCTACAACTGAGAAACGATCAATGTCTTCGTCCGATTTAAAAAGAAATATATTAGCTGAGCATGCAAATTATTAAAGCCTATTTGACCACCATTTCATTTCCTTAAGAGAATACATGAAAAGAAATACTTGAAATAAACAGTTAGTTGTCTTGTCTAGACTGGGAATGACCTTTTGGGTATTATAAGTATTTGTTTTATTACTGCACATGAGTTCTACGATTATGATTGTTTGAAAAAAATATATTAAGCTAGAAAGCGCATTTTCCAGGGTTATATTAATATAAAAATAAATGCAAATCAAAAGGAAAGATATTTACAGATATACCCTCCGTCAATTAGAGAGAGAGGCGTGTCTAAATATTTAGTATTGATTTCCTGAAAGACCATGTGACATGAAAATTATATTTATTTAAAGTTGTCTGTGTTGAAATGAAATGGATACCACATGATTACAGGCTCACTTCACCTTCACGGATCGAACGAAATACCTGCCTTACTGACTCAGTGACCAGCTTTTTTTTTTTTAATTAAGTTGAGTAGAAAAAAATTTTATTTTAATTAATAATTAACAGATTCTATGATCAGAACATGATTCATCTGGTATTAAAGTTTTTGACGCTTTTTTTATGAAGCAGTTTGTATAAATATTTAATTTTCTATAATATATAGATATCATTTTCAAGACAAAATTCATGTTGAACGAAGAAGCACTGAATTGGTCTCAAATTGAGTTCGTATTATCTCTAAGAAAATAATGGGAAAATAAAATATTGGAGCAAATTCAAATTTTTTTACAATATCTTTCTTTTTGAAAGGATACAAAGAGGTCTTTGTTGTTTATATAATATCTTGTCAATGGAGGAGATAAAGATTAGGATTGAACGATTCTACACTAAATAATCAAGGTTTAAAGAATTATATCTTCTTATTTATTAAGTGCCTAGTAGAGAGAAAGTTCCTTGCTTAACAGACAAGTCATATCACGATTCTAGTCTATTATATACCAAAAACTAATGAAATACAATAAATATAAAGTAAAATTTTGTAATCTGCATGTTATTCTAGCGATTCATATCCAAATTACAAACTTATCTCGCAAAATAACAGGTTTTTTTTAAATGTTCCTAATCCCTATACATTTTTCTCTAAATTATAGTTTCTAGTTACATGGAACTTAGAATATGGTAATTTTGCCGGTGCACCTCTCTGCCCCCCCCCCCACCCCTTCGCAGGAAAAATGGATTTTTAAGAATGATTGTATGGCCAAAATGGCAAAGTAAATGCCAAAGGCCTATAATGAAGAGAAAGAAAGAAAGAAAGAATGATTGTAGACAGCTTTAATTTCTGTGTTAATATTTTAAAAATTTTTTGTGGGAAAATAAAATATAGTTAAGAGTCATTCAAGGGCTCATACTTTATAAACATTTGGGAGGCAAATAGGAGCTCCTCGAGCTAAGACTGACATTTCTTTTCAGATTGCTTTAATTGTAATCCTCTCACTAAGCTACAGGCTGTACAACAAGATGGCTTGATCTTGCTATTGTTCACGTCTTTTCACAAATCACTGTAACAAGACAAGGGAAAAAAAGTGCAAGTCGTTGCCAAATATTTTTTAGTAAAATAAAAATATATATGAATAATAAAAAATGGTGAATTTATATAAAAAGATAAAATCTACAAATAAATGGAATTTTTTCCTAATTAAATTATGAGACATGCAAAATATTATATTTATAAGAATAAAATCATATTGGTAATAAAATAAACGTGTGCATTGGCATAATCTCAAGGTGTAGGAGCCAGCAAAAGCAACCAGGGCCAAGGTCTTTTAGTCTCTCTCCATTCCTGAATATTAATAATTAATTCTATTCTATTATTAATCAAGAGAATATATTCAGAAAAAATAAAGTTAAAAGTTTATCTTTAAATAGATAAATTAGAAGTTTAAAAACAAATTAATAATTAATCATTTATCAATATTGGTTTGTAAAAATATATAAAAAATAGCCAAGATTTTTTTAACGCTTTTATTTAACTTGCTTTATCTGTCGTCAAGTTTGTCCTCCTGACTGGACAATATCTTCTAGTCCATTTTTATAACATTTCCCCATGAGCTAGAGATCTGAAATTTTGTATATAAGCATAATTCTGTTGACACCATATTATATTAAAACAAGACAAAAATCGACTCATTTATAATGGTACTTTAATTGAAGATCAAACCTGAAAAATTAAATTATCTTTTTAACTAAACTAACCATATTATTATATGAAATTATATTCATATATAAAATGGTTTTAATCATTATGAACAACTTTTGTTTGAAAAAAACATGTGTATCTCTTATTTAAAAAGAAATGAAAATTCCTAAGTTAGGATTATTAGTGTTTGCAACACCTACATTTCTAAGTTCTGAAAAAATCATATTGAACCAGAAAGAAAAAAATAAAAATAAAAAAATAACGTTTTTATTTAAAATGCACTAAAGACAGAAAAATAACTTTTTAAAAGCGTGGGCGTTCATTGAATATTTCTATTCATAAATATGCAAAAAGTTATTTTCCCCTTTATAGTGCATTTTAAATAAGTTTTTTTTTAAGTTTTTTTTTTTAAATTAATATTTATGATATATGAAATTTTTGTTACACTTAAAATATTAATATATAAAAATTAAAAAAGATTTTTAATCAAAATCATATGTGAGCAAGTATTAATATTAATATCGATTGCGATTATCATTACTTATCTTTGTTATATGAATGAGAAATTGAAAAAAAAGAAAAAATAGGGTTAATAAAACTTACTCACTTCGCTTGCAATTCCTATCTGAATGTATAGTTTATTCAATTTCTCACTTTTCTTGCAACAGTTTCAAAATAATAGTATGGATTTATATCAAAAGAATGTCTTATTTAAAAAAGAATATTGCGAAACTCTTGTAATGAAAATGGAGTAACACTTTAAATTACAACATTTTTCCCTTGCCAGGATAGATTTAAATTATTTTTTTTCCAAATTTTTGCAAAGGGCCAGTTAACTCTAACGAATCTATTGGCGCTTTCAATTCCTTTTTTCCATAGCAGACCGCGCGTGCGCATTTAATCTCTTTAGACAATCTCCTCTAGATCTAGAGCAACGAATCGAAAGTCATTAAATCATAATTATTTTATTCGAAAAAAAGGGACTTTATTTTTAAATAGCTGGCTATTTGCTATTTCCTCGATAATACCTTTTCTTTAAATTTCAAATTGTTTTTAAAATAAATGATAAACTTTCACTTAAAATATTTCTTTAAAAATTATTCTTCCGTAAAGTAATATTATATAAAAAAAAATAAGCAATCAAGGAATTTAGATTATAATGAATTTTTTCCTGAATAGGTTAAAAAACGACATATATTTTATTATCCCTGTCCATATTGAATATTTAAATTTTAAAATTAAAATTAAATACTCAGATTTTATCTCAACATTTTTTGTAGAGCTCAAGGAGAAATAGAATTGGGTTTAGAATCCTAATAATAAATGAAATGGAAAGATTTTTAAATTTATTCCGCATTGATAATTGTTTTGGATATCATATTTCTTTTTCTTTATGAGTAGGTTGGAATTTTGCCTCCAAGCCTGAAGCTTTTAGAGACTTGGGGCCTTTTGAAAAGCTTAGGGGCCTCTTGGACTTTATGTCTTTTGTTTAGCCAAGTGTCAGAGACCTCAACATGGACACATTTTACTAACCGTTTCAAAGATATTTAAGGCCATGAAGGAAAATTTAAATCCCTTTCAAGAAAGAATTCGTGACTTGTTTGAATTTAATTTTCAATTTTCTGGGACGTTATGGTTTGGATCGACTCATATGAGAATATCAATGGAGTAGTCAACAAACTATTTCCATTCTCAGCGAAATAATTAAAAAACAGGTGTAATTCGGCTTGCAATTGTTCAATTGCATTTTATTATTTCATTAAATTAAAATTTTTTAACCCATAATTATTTTTTAATCCAGCTTATATGGACGTTCGTGGATACATGACCCAATAAGGAATGTGATAAGCCTTATATATTCGATATTTTTTTTAATATCAACTTATTAGAAACACACTAAAACTAAAACTTAAAAAAAAATATTTATCTTGCAGAGCTTAGAGTCCCTTTTATATATATATATATATATATATATATATATATATGTGCCCCCTATATATATCCAAAACTCCCAATTTGTTTCCATTTTGTTATTGCAAAATAAAATTTAGAAAAAGAAACATGTAGAATATGGAATGTCATTAAAGTTGTTAATGCCTTATCCCTGTTTCGCCTTTATATTAATTCTGGTAGTAATTAGTTATTTGGTAAATAAAGAATGAGGGGATGTAGGAGGTGTGAGTAAGGTCAGGACGTTTTAGAGGCACGTGCAAAGACTGGCATGGCGTTCTCTCTCCCATCTCTCTCTGGGTTGGTTGGTTGGTTGGCTGCCCAGGGGCCGATCAATAACCAACTCTGAAAAGCTGAAAGCCCAGCTCTCTCAAAGTGCGCAGCTTGCTTCAAAATAAGATAAATCTATCTTCATCACTATATATATATATATGTGTACTAAACGTGACCCTTCATTTATAAATTCTTTAAATATCATCTCGTACCAGTTTCCAAAATTGGGATGCCCCTCTAAAAATTGGGAGTCAGCTACTTGTAACTAGGTTAAAATAGAACAAACCTAAATATAACTAGGTTTATTTTGAAAGTTTATTCATTAATAAACAAAACATGCTAAAGCATGCTAAGGTTAGCTAAAGTGGAAGTATAAAAACTATATCATTATCATCAAAAGTACAAGACTTGAAAATGAATAAGTGAAAAATTCGCGAAAGCGGAATGTAATATTATTTTTCCTCAGAGAGAAAATAAACTTAACCAAAATCTACTAATATTGATAGTAAATTAAATTTTGTTATAAATAAAAACTTTACAAATCAAAGTAGCTAGCAAATAAAAATGGATGAGATGTGAGTTCTGATGGGGGAGTTTTAAAGAAAAATAGTAGAGAAAAAAAATTTTAAAAAAAGGGAGAGAGAAAGAGTTGTTTATTCCATATTCAGTTGGCAAAACTAATTATAACTGTAAACGTGGCGTGGAACTGGAATTGAACTGGTCGCCGTGTGAATAACCATGTGGAGGTAATGGATAGAAAGAAAGAGGGAGGGGGTTGCGAATAAATAAATGAAAAATCGAAATTAATCGACTCCACCATCTGGAGTAGAATAATCGAGAAAAAACTTTTCTATATGACAAATTAAAAAAAAAAGTTCCACAGATAAATTTTATGAGGCAAACACATTTAAAAACAAAATTTATAAAGTGATGGAGCCGCCGGTTAAAATATAGAAAATTAACAATTAATAATTATTAGTATTATTTTTCGCGAACTTGCTTAAATTATAAAAATTTCAAAAAGCATATTAATTTAGAACTTCTTTCTCTTTAGCTTTTCCCCTTTTTTTTTTTTTTGGAATCGCTCATTTTATTTTTTTTCATCCAAAACGCTCGATCTTGGGTTTTCTTAATGTTATTTTACATCTACGAGTTGGGAATATTTTTGTACAAGGTCTTAAAAAACTTTTTTCTAGAAATGATAATATATTTGTGATCTTTAAGACAAAATAATATGTTATTTTTAATATAAGTTTTTTATCTCAAGGAAGTGATAATAAATTTATGAATTTTAATTATATTTAATAAATTAATGTCATTAATAAGTGAATAATGATTTGTCATCGAGTCTGACTAATTTGCATGTTGAGGCTATTAGATGCAAAATTTGATCCTAACAGAAGTATAAAAAAATGCATTTTATTCTGGAAAATTTCTAATATTTTTCACCCAGCCACATTTATATTTTTTAAATAGAAAAAGAATCTTGAGTAATGTTCTAAAATTAGTCCAAATATAAATATATGAATCATTAACTAAAAGAAAATAAAAAATTTTCTGGGCGGAATTTTACTAGTGTATCGAACAAAGGTTAGGTCGAAAAGCGATTAGTCGGCGTTTAAAGTCTCGTCTTAACCTTAGTCTAAGATTGCAGCCAAGAGTACCAATTTTTTCTTGATTGTCTCAAAAATTGATATTAATAAGATTTTTGACAAAATTTATATTTAGACCAATTAATTGTCAATTGCTAATTATTGAAAATGGATTAGTCGACTTACTTCTCTTTAGCAATATTTTATATTTTATTGAAAAATTTGATAGTTTTTAATAAAGAATAAAATACGATAGACAATCTAAGAATTAAATCTCCATTTGCCAAATTCGGTCACCCTTAGGGCGAAAAAAATACACTTTACTATTATATTAGAATACATTACTATAGGATATGCAAAAATGAAACTAGCTTTAATTTCTGCTCAATTCAAGTCATGTTATTGATAGAAAATTCAAATTTATTTTAGCTGAAAAATCTGCTTGTAAAATGATGTGAATAATAAAACTAGGTATTAGAAATATCAGCAATTATTTATTTAATACTTTAGAGTGTCCTCCCTTTATCTCATTTAATAAAAAAGTAGTTTCATTAAATTAAATTGTTGAAAATTGATTACACTTTCAAAATAAAATTTGAT
The DNA here is from genome assembly GCA_010014785.2 of Anisolabis maritima. NCBI lineage: Eukaryota > Metazoa > Arthropoda > Insecta > Dermaptera > Anisolabididae > Anisolabis > Anisolabis maritima. Next base: position 10,526 of record JAAAKE020001366.1, read on the forward strand.
GATTCAATATGTTAATTTTAATATGATTGAAAAAGAAACAAAATTAATATTCAATTTCCAAGAAAGATTTAAATTATTATAAATTATTAAAACTAAATATATATTTATATATAAAATTTCCTAATCAAATATTTGAGTGAATAATAAATTTCCTTATCTTTTAGAGAAGAATAAAAAAGAGATAAGGTATCTTTAGTAATATATGAAAAATGGATATTTTTAATGACCTTGAAATTTTCAGAAAAACAAAAAATAATTTAAAATAAAATAGGAAATTGAAAAAATGATGTAATAATATGATTTAGAAAGCATTGATTATCTAACCAATGAATTTCTTAAACAAATAAAAGAAATTGGTTAGTGGATGGACTCACCTCTGCATATAGGTAATAAAGTCATATAAAATGATAGCGCCCTTCGGGACGGTAGCAAACTTGCAATAATAAAAAAAAATAATGTAGAACAGATGCTACTTGTAGGCAGCGTCAAAAAAAAACAGCAACAGCTATTCGTGTGTCTGCAAAAAAAAAGAGAAAGGCTCATTTAATTTTAGCTTATTCACTCCGACACGTTTATGGTAAAAAGAAAAGGATATTGGATCACTTTTATTGCTTATCATACAATTAAAAAATCACAAAAATATTGAAAAATTATATATGATCTTCAGAAATACTTACAAAAGTTAATCGAAGCGAAAGATGGAATTTTTATTCCAGCTGTGATAGAAGACGAATCCCATTACCGCATCCAGCATTGCCTGAACACCTTTGTTCTTAAATGCAGAACCACAGGTAACCAGGATAATTTCGTTATC
>JAAAKE020001377.1:0-11339 GCA_010014785.2 Anisolabis maritima
GAAATTCTTTATTTCCCAAAATGTCTGAATACGAGAGACCATGATCATGATCGTTCACATATCATCTTGTGTTATTTGAATATTTCTTCAAATTTCTGTAATTTTAAAATACTAAAATTTCTTTGGTGAAGTGAATTTTTATAGTGATATGTCTTCATATATTAAAATCTCTATGCACAAACTCTCCACTCTACTCATTTGAGGTAATACAATTTGATTTTAGTAATTACTCTAAACCAAGCCAAACTCTCAACATGGACAAATTTTAAATTAAATTATAGAAATTAATTTGTCAGAAAGTTTTTTTTATATCTACAATTAAACTAATATTTATAACTTTTTTATTAGATAATTAATATAGAGTTTTCTTTTATATTATGAAGACCCTTTCGTGTTGAGAGTGTGAGTGTATTGCTTCTTTGAAAATTTGTTACTTTTTGTTAACTTTTTTAATCAAAATTCATTAAGTTTGTTGGTGAATTGATCAGTTTGATTTTTAATTTAATCATTATGATCGCTATATATAGGGATCCCATTCGTCCCCTGGCCGGGACAGACACAATTCTAAAACTCTTGCCCTATGTACTGACAACTTTAGTTCGGGACACCAAATGCCCCGGAATTTTTAGATATTATGGAACATAATACATATTTATAAACATGTATAACAAATAGATGTCCACCATCCAAATTAAATTTCAATGAAATTTTTCTGAAAAAATATAAACTTTTCAAAAACACTAAGTGTTTTTTTGTTCTAATAAAAATAAGACAATTCTGAGCCTATATTTATTTGAAACGAAAATTAGGCAGTTTTTTAATTTATATAACAATATTCATACTAAAAAATATAAGTATATATTAGGTTTGGGCAAAAATAATTGCCTGAAATAGGTTAAGGTTCAATTACATAAAATTTTCCCTATATTCTATTCCTACTTTTACTGTTATATATCACTTTAAAGCTTATTTATCCTGAATGTATTAGTCTTTTTGGTTTTACTCTAACATTTATTTTTCTTTGATTTTAGATTATAAATAATGGGTCTGTCAAAACAAGAAATTTGCATGATTCTACTAGACGAGTTCGAACTTGGTCACCGTGCATCGGAGGCAATTCGCAACCACAATAGTCGCGGACTTCTTAAGTATTTGAAGTAAATTATGGAAATTGACCCACGTAAAACCACACTATAAGACCTATAAGACCTCAGAGCTGATACAAATTCTCGAGCAAGGGTCCGAGATCAACTTTATTTTTGAGGCTCATTTCACCGACACGATATTTTTTGTACCATCGGAAAGACATTCACAGCCTCATGCTTCAGTTATTTTTCGAGTAGTCTCCGCGCTACAGTGTCAAGTTTAAACTCGTGCAGTAAAATTATCCTAGCTCCATCCATCCATGCTAGCTGAAATTTATTTTGCCTTTTTTTAAGAATGTTATCATATCGGCAAACTTCCCCTTATCTCTCTCTGTTGGTACCCTGGTCATACCATTTTAGGCCCTGTGACCCTCTACAAGGAAATGAATTACTTGACACTCTGTTCTTTGTAAGACGTTAAGAAGAATTTTTTCTTAATAATACAAGCCATGGCTGTATTGAAAGAATTCCGACGATATATAGCTTAAGCTTACTTTATGAACTGGTCGGGAATAATACAATTCTGCATTCTTAGAAAAATATTTTAATCTTTTTTTCTATTTTGGCATAAAATAAAGATGCCAACCAAGAGAATAAGCAAGCTGACCCGCAGGAACAACCTGCAGAAATACCAGTCTTGTCACCAACCATATATACTCTGCTTGAGAGAGAGAGAGCTTTTGATATTTTAAATTTTTTAAATAATTATTGCTAATTCCTGATTCTTCATCACCATTGTTAAGGGGAAAATTTTTTATCTCATTTAAAAACCAATTCAAAACATATGTTCATATTTTTCTTCATTTTAATAATTGGATTGCATAGTTATACTTAAACATATCTACACAGATTTTCATCCCTTTGGGCAATCGAGCACTCAATCAATGCGAGTGGACTGGTGACGTCACACACACGCGAGATGACGCAATCAGTTTCTTGGAATTACGGCTGCTGCAGGCCCCCAAGGCCAGACAGATTTCTCTCTTGAAAAGACAAAGAGGATGTCTTCGCTAGGAAATTGATTATAAATCATCATCTTTAATTTTTTTTCCTTCAATATTATTTTATTTCATTTATATTTTATTAAAGTCGAATTATGTCAAAGATATTTATAAATTATTTTGCAACAACAAGAAGGAATCTTATTTTTCATTTCCTTATATGATGAAATAATGCATTTGTCTACTAAATATTTCTACAACAATAAAATGCCTAGAGATGAAATTTTTGTTTCAACTTTGATTTATCGATTATATTTTAAGCCAATGACTTTCTTAAGAGGAGATTAATCAGTAAATGAACACTGTTTGGTCTCAATTTTTTCTGATAAAAATATTTGCTTCACTGCCATAATTTATTGAATTTTAGGAGAGATATATAACTATAGTTTACGGAATTCCAAAAATTTTATCCCCAATCCAAAATTGTAAAATCCTCACCCTTTGAGATCCAACACTGTATTCTTTCCTCACTTAAGGGGGCAAGCCACACGGCCAAACGATAAATAACAAGTTTCAAATAATTTTTGTGAGTGTATATTTTGCTAGTGAATCAAGCGATCCTTGGCCCCCCAGGAATCGAAGCCTATCCAGGGCAGCGATGAGCTTTCGTTGAGGGTCCGGTGGTCTAATGCAAAGGAAACACACTGATGCCCTGCAAATCTCGGATTCCCAAGGGTCCCTTGAACAACCAGCAAAATATATTCACAAAAATTAGTGTATTAAAAAAAATAATATTTGACTTCAAATTACCCGCTTCGAGACATACATTTATTTATTTACATTTAATCACGATTTGACTATTTTTGGTAGTTTCTGAACGTTTGTATTATATGTGTGTCTGTGGACAAATTTTCTGTCTTCCTCAAAAGGCCTAGGCCCACCCAACTTTTCGAAGAAAATTGGCCTATCTCCCTCCAGAAATATTTTTTGGTTACATGCTCCCTTTTAACCATTCCATTTAAAAATATTTGCTGTTTATTCACTTATCCTAATAAAGTTACTCTTGGAGTAACTATATTATCTCAGTTCGTCTTACATACGATTGAAATTAAGTTTATTTGATTATTTATTCATTAATATTTTATTCTTAAATATTAATCATATTAAATTAAATTTTTCTTAAAGCCAATAAATAAATTTGAAATACATTGCATGTTATTTGTTAATAAAGAACCCTGTAGAAGGGGTAAGTTAGTGACCAGAAAGGGGAGACTTAGATTTATTTCAACATATTATCTTGTTCTAAGAAACGATGATTGTGTTTGATAGGCGCCTCGAACCGGGATCTTCCACTTTTACGGCGGTTACTCTTATCCCAAAGCACCAAGCAATTATTTTTAGGTTTTCTGGGCCAAACTGGAATAACTTGGTTACCTGATTATTATTTAAAAAAGATAAAGATCTTTAATGGTGATCATTGCTCCCATTTGTCACAATAAGAAAAGTCCCTGGCCTCGCCTGGTCCATACTGGATCCGATTAACACCAATTAAACTGCACCGGATGCTTTAATTATCCAAAGAATTCCACTTTTGCTTGCTAAATATAGCTTAATAAATTTAAGTCTTTTGACGTCACTCGATATTTAATCCTATTGTTTAGTTTTTCAGGTGAATGGGTGACAACTAGAATCCTACATATTTATATTTTTTTTTATCTTTAATGATTTCATATACTATTTTTTAAGAAACATTTCTCTTCTTTTTCCTTCACAAACGTTTATTAAATATTAAATGTGTAATTGATTTTGATCGATCAATTTATTCATTTTTGCACTTTGGCATAAATTTAATATAAAATACTAAATTCCACTACAATATCATCTATTCAGGAGAATTTCTTAACATGCGACTATATCATAACACATGTATTGCAATGCCCTTGAAAACAACCCGAAATATACATATTCCTAATGAATAAGAGTAATAGGTATAGGAATAAGATAATATTTATTGGCTATTTTATCTTTGTTTTTATCAATATGTCATCTGCCTCTAATCTCATTAGCAATCAAATTCTTCTAACCTCCGGTTAATCCTGAGCTGCGGGATTGTCAGGTGAATGGGTGACACCTAGTATAATATAAATAATATAGGTGCGCCCAAGAAATAGAACAAACCGTCAAGAGATGAAGGAAGGCAGGTCTTAAGACTGCAGAAGAAATACCAGCCTTTGCTCGAGTAACTCTTATAGCTTCTACGAACTCGTCAGGTGTGAGCCTCTGATTGAAAATTAAATTGAAAAGATAGGCAAATGCTCTGAAAATTTGTATTTGATTTCGATCTTAAATAAAAAAAAATCGAAGATGCTATATGTATCAAATGAATATAGCTTCCCAGATCCCAAAAGTGTTAAAAATTAAATTCTAAATTATCTATGAACTGTGCGTGTATGTGGGTGAGTTAAACATTTTTTCTAATTCTCATTTCTTCCTTTTTCTTGTTTGCAGGTTGGAACCTGCCAGTCTCCTGCTTTTGACTCAGGCGCTAGATGAAGCGTCTTTTTAATCTTGGCAGAGAGGTCTTTCCACTTACATCAATCAGATCCAGCTCTACTCCAGATTTCCCACAATTTCTACATTTTGGTAAGTATATTTATAATTTCTAATTATATATATTCATTAGGGGCTAAAATATAGAATTTTACAAAACATTTGCATAATAAAATGCATAAAGTTGATGAACTTATAAAGAGAACAAAATGGTCATAATTTCACGATTAAATCTCTATTAAAATATTTTAATAAATGGGAGAATAAAATTAAGATTATATAATTGCATCAAAAGACAAGACAACTAAGAATGTCATATTAATCTCTTACCTAACCATCAGTTTTTTTTGTAACATTGAAACGTTTCCTATATCGTGATGGCTATTCAAGCATCTTATATCGAATAAATTGAGAAGAATTCTATAAGTTGCTTGATTCATTAAATTTTAGTTATGTACGTTCGTATGTCTTAGAACATAGCTATTGTTGATATCAATATAATTAGAAAGTTGAGGCCACAAATAAGAGCCTCTATTTTTACAAAAAAAAAACTCTATTTGGGACGTTTAGGCATACATTTAACCATGCCATCTTCAACCCTATAAAGAGTATATAAATATCTATAATAGACCCCTCAATAGAGTTGTCAGTTAATGATTTACAAATGATACATATTCCTAGATGTGTGTTAATAATAAATAGCTTTGCTAGTATCTCTTGCCTATAACTCAATTATTATACCTTCATTGACAATATACTTATGAATTTGTATCATTAACTAACAACTCTATTGATGTGTCATTGTAAACATATATATTCATACTTTGAAAATGGCAGGTGAAATCTCTGTCCAAACGTCCTAAATTAAGTTTTGTATAAATAGAAACTCTTATTTTTGCTTGTAACTCTCTTCCTATATTATATTTTCAAAATAGGGAGACAATAGATCTCGAAAATAATAAATTTTAATAATAAAATAATAGATATAATTATTTGATTGAATATCTTTTATTTAATTGAGATATGTATAATATTTTTGAATATTAATAAAAATTTATCTTCTTGGATTTTAAGCCATTGAATGATTCATTTATATATTTAGACGATAATTCATCCATAATTTATTTAATCAAATCAATATTACCTAATTTATTTAAATTTTTTATCTATTTAGGTGTGAATCAAACGTAGAAAGACCAAAGCATTTTTTTTTTAAATCTATTTTATATGTTAGGATTTTTATTTCATTTCACTTCATATTTTTATAATTTCTAGTTTTTTTTCACTCTCTTATCTCCTTGCAAAGAATTTTATCTCCATTCGATTGGAATTGAAGTTCCCATTTATTCTAAAATTTCTCTTGAATTACTTTCAGTGGATTATATAATATTTCTTTTTATATATTCTCTCTCTAGATATAATTTAAAAAATTTTTCACCCTTCGACTTGTTCGTTATATTCTTTAAAAAATTACCTTTGGATCATTTGAAAATTTATTTACCTCGATTTTTTAACCTTAAATGAGGCTATGAATATTATTATAAATATTCAAGTATTTTATTTAAGATATTTACGTTTTGTTATAGTTTTTCTTACTTTGCAAAGTGCCACAAGGAAGAATAGGCTAGTTCTTTATATACGAGCAGGCGAAGTGTGATGAGAGTCGGGCAAAGTGAGACTTTCTCCCCCCACAATTTAATACTTTAATACAATAGTTTATTAATTTTTATCCTTTAATAAATAAGCTGAAAGGTTTTTTTAAGTCTTTTTCGGCATCTGAGGCCATTTAGACTCTGTCCTTATTTATTTAAATTAATTTGAGGCCAATATAATTTAAATAAATTTTTGTTGCTCAGGACCTTTGGTACGTGAACTTCTAACTCTTAAAATTTATATCATATTAATTATTTAGCAATTTAGGTTAAAAAAACTTTAAATTATAAAATTAATATTAATAAAAATACAGTAATATTTAATTTTTTAAATTGTTACTAATTTATATTTTTATATTTTAAATAAATTTTTTCATTTATTTTAGCTAGATGAAGCCTAGAAAAACATTCAATTATTTGTTTTTTAATTTTATTAGATTTTGATTGTTTAAAATATTTGGACCAATAGGCTGGCAGCTCTGATGTCACGTGATTCAATTGTTTAGCACCCGGCGTCCATCTGCTCCTTCGCCTTCGCCCACCAGTTGAGCTCAACGGTCATCCATGGAGCCTTCCACCCTTAACCTATGCCGCGCTTCTCGGCTCCTTTGATGACAAAGAGAGTTAAGTAACATGGACTTCACTCGACAATCTGCCAACCATATCTTTGCTCCTGGATTCCATCCTCCAATTTACATCTTCAGGTATTTCCTTTAATCGTTTTTCATTTTTGTTATTTATTAATTTGCCTTGAATTATTTGGATCATCAAATAAAGATGGACGGTTTGAAATAGTTGTTGGGATACTGAAAATTATTTTATAATATTCGTTTCGAAAATATCCATTCTTATATTAAAATCTCAATATCGATTTTTTTTACGATCGCAATACTTTCTCACTATATATTTCATATATAGGTAAGAAAAAGTAAAAAAAATATTCATATTAAAGAAAATGTGAGTAATTTGAGCGCGGCCTCTTTCTCTTTATCTCATAAATTTTCTCTGTGAAGAGAGGACAATTTCGACAATTCGTATCCTTTCGGACATATTGGTTTGTGTTCGCCTTGCTTCCATTGTTGAAATTCTCTTGCAGCTCTTAATATTAATAGCTTTATACAAGTAACTATAATAATAGAACCGGTCGAGTATATATTACTCTCTCGTCACGACGGCGCTAATTTAATTTAAGCTTTTATATATTATTTTGAAAATCATAAATGCTCAATTGAAAATATTGAAAATTTTTTCTCCACTAAACTCGTTATTATTTTACTTGATCTGTCTCTCAGGTCTGTCTAGACAGACTAGATCAATCGTTAAACCCTTCTCGATGAGCTAAAAATATGAAATTTTGTATAAAGGCTCAATTCCGATGAGAACACATTATATTAAAACGAGGCAAAAATCAACTCATGTACTGGGGAACTTCATTTGAAAGTCAATCCTAAAAAATCAACATATCCCTTTAACTATTAAATTTAGAGAAATAATTCACATATATAAAATTTTTTATTCATTTTGAACAACTTTTGTTTGAAAAATTTTTTGAATCTTTAAAAAAAACTATTTAAAGGGAAATAAAAAATTAATAAATTTGGATTGCTTAGCGATTGTAACTCGAGAATTTCTGAACATTAACTTCCTTTGAAAAAAGTACTAAATAGGACTAAAAAAATATAAAAATTAAAAAAAAGCGCTTTTAAAAAGCTTTATTTTCCACTGTTTAACGCATTAAAAAAAATTTTTTTTTTAATTTAAATATCTCAGCTAATACTTTTAAGTTCAATTTTCAAAATTTTAGTCTGAAACAAAAAGATATTCTCTTTAAAAGCCAATGAAAGAAAATTTAATAAAAAAAATTCAAACCGAGAACTGGAATTTTATAGTCAAATAGTACGGTCTACCAAGATCAATTTTACAAAAATAATAATAAAAAGTATATTATAAAATTATATCGTGTTCAATAAAATAATAAAAATTTATAATCATTAAATGACTAATTTATTAAAAACTCTTATTAAAATTTTAATTTAACATTTCATTTTTATTTTCTGGAATTTCTTTCACTCTCATCTTCCCGTATTTTATTTCTCGATCTTTTTTTTTTTTTAGAAAAATCTGCAAATGGAAGAGTAAGAGTAGAGGATGATTCTTCGAGGTAATTTTAATAATTTTGTTTTTATTTATGTGAACAATTTAATTATCAATTTCACATTACAGATTTTGGGATATTTTCTTTTTAAGATGACATCTATACTTCTTTCATCTTCCTGTGATCAAGACATTTGATTTGGTGCAGTCATTTTGGAGCCAAACGTTGAAGTTATGGAAAATTGATGGAAAAATTAGTGAAATAATAATTCAAGTAAGAGCAGCGTTTATTTTAAAGGAGACTCAGATTTTAATTGGTCAAAATCTTTAGAGTTTCTTAAGAGTTTGGCCATTTCGTTAATTTTTCTACAGTTATCTAAAGATTAATTGGTTTTGGTTTATGGAAAATTGATACAAAAAGAGGATATTCTCAAGGCTTTTCTAGTTCAGAGTCAAAAGCAATTTGTGATTGATATATTTTCCAATAGCTTTATTAACTATTTGGTTTTATGTTATATTTTTTCATAGAATAGAAAAAATATATTAATATTAATTTTATCTGAAAGTTAAACTTCTAAATAATCTCCGAACTATCCTTTACTATTCGCAATTTTTCACGCAAACCTACTACTCTTTATTTATCTGTTGAAAAATTTAAACTATACAAACTTGATGTGAAATTATAATTGAATGGAATAAAATAAAAATTCTAGTAAGAGTATAAAGAAGGCTGGCCAAGAAAAGAGAAATAATTCCTTTTTCTTAATCATTTTTCAGCCAAAAAATGAAATACAAACATTAATTAAAAAAAAAATGAATAACAAACAGAGTTTTGACACTTCTTTTAAAAGTCAAAAAACAAAAAATGCAATCAAATAAATGATAAATTAATCCAAAACATCAAAAATAAAGAAAAAAATAATAACCATATTAAATATGGTCATTCTTTTCTATTTGAAATCTCTTCCAAATTATTAGAAATTTTTAAATTATAAAAATTCAAATAATTTTTTTATTAATTCACACTATCATAAATAGCTTAGTTAGGTTTATTATTATAGAATATATGTATGTAGGCAGAAAGTGATTCCCAACCTATTTTCATTCGCGGACTGTCAAAATTTATTCAGAAACCGAATAATAAATTAAATAAAACATTTTGTAAAATTAACACACATGCATATAGTAAAACCTCTAATACCTGACACTTGTATTTTCGAGATTACGGACGATTCCTTTGGATCCATTGGAAGAACATTCTCTCCACTGAACCTCGAAATAATAATATAATGAACACATTTTTTAGGTTCCAAGGATGTCCGGTAAATAGAGGTTTTACTGTATTTGTGATAATATTTTATTAACGTATCAAAATTTTTATTTTTCTTCTGATCTGATAGATTAGTTTCTGCAATTTTACATTGTGATGTTGTTATTTTATCTTCTATATAATAAAACAAATATTGTAATAATAAATAAATAAATAAATAAAAGTGAACTTATTTATATAAAAAAACAATATCACGTGATATAATTGCAATGCGCAATAGTTGGGAAACATTGATATAGGTTATTTTCATTTCTTTGTCATTATCGTCTGTTCTAAATTTTTTTTTTTTTATGTAATAAAAATGTTCTTTAAATTTTGGATAATTTTCAAAATATTTCTCTAAAATTTCTCAATTCAATTTCCAAAATTAAATTCTCTATTATTGAAATGTTTAAAAGAAATGAAAATCAACCTGTATACCCTTCTCTCAACACGGGCACTTCCTTCCCTTTTTTTCTCTTCTAGGAATAGGGTTGCTGCTCACCTGTGAAGGATCTTCAAGTCATATGTCATGAGGTGTGTAACTACCCGATTGTCATTTATGCAATCCTTTAGATGATAGGCTTGAGGAAAGGGGAGGGTTTTTAGCTTTTAGGGCTTCTCTTTCAGAAAACTTCGAGCGATTCGATGGATGGATGGTTTGATTGCAAGGTATTGTCAACCTCTTCCTCCCATATAGGTCTATATAGATAAGCTTAGTTTAGGCATAGAAAGTTATAAAATTATTGAAAGATTGAGATATATCTATTTAATTAATATTCCGTTCAAAATTCGAAATTTATTAAATTAAATAATTAAAATAATTATTTTCTAATTTTCTTAATCATTTCACCAACATACAAAGCTCTTTCAAGGTTTAATCTGAGTCTCCTCTTTTTTTTAATTTTAATATTGGCAGCAGGGGCTAAGCCGCTACTTTTTAATATGAAACAATAAAATTTTCATCTTTTAAAAAATCTTTAGACCTATATTTGCTAAACTTAAAAAACTTCTTGGCTACGCCCCTGCTTGGTGGATTCTGGCCTCGTTGAATGTAGTAAAATTTAGTAAAATTTATATTTTTTTCACGCTCTAATAAACATCGTTTTAAGCGAGGTTTATTGGGATAAAATACTACATTTTGGCGACTTATTCTTGCCTTCTTCACCTACATATACATTCAAATGCGGTGTCAATTGTATGGGAAGCATGCAACAGAATGCGTGGCCAAAAAAAAGTTGTATTTAATTTAAATAAACTACTAAAAACAAAAATATTTATTGGTATGAACAACTGTGAAATATTCATTTACCAATGTAGAACTATCTGCGCGTTTTTCTTTATTTTTTTATAATGTTTAAGTCGCAAGGGAAATTTTGTCCCTAAACTTCTTGGATCCGCCTTTGCCTTAGTATAATTTCATATTTTTAAATAAAATTTCAAAAGCAAAATAAAAATATTCCCGTCAAAATTTTGTAATTTTTAATTTAAATTTAATTATTTAAACAAGTCGATTCATTTTTTTAATACCAATAAATTTTTCAGGTGCATTTCTTGCCTTGTCATAAAATATTTTCAAAATTTAAATATATGAGCCAATAGATTAACTTATTTGTCATATTATTTGAATGATGATGAGCCGATGATA
>JAAAKE020001388.1:0-11338 GCA_010014785.2 Anisolabis maritima
GGTGGCAAGAGGCAAAGGTTTGATTTGCGCATGCGTCAACCGGCAACTTTAATTATTAATCAATAATCGATTTTTCAAATAACAATATTGCTCCTGCTATTATTGAATCTATTATTATCTATTGTTAATTTTTTAAATAAAAAGAAATTGAATTATTTGATTAATGCCCTTATTTTTTAATGTTTCAATGTTTGTCAAATATATATATATATATATATATATTGAGTTATAATTATCTTTTTAATATTTTTATTCAATTTATTTTCGCATAATTTTATTTATTATTTATTTTTTCACAGATTTTGACAAAACCAAATATAAGGGGAATATATTAAAAAATTTGAACTTAGCTGAAAATGAAGACTGTTTTAAGGTACAGGTTTTAAGGCAGAGAATTTAAAAAAAGTTCAAAATGGGTACCTGCCCTAAAGAGATAAGGTACTTAGGAAGAGGGGATGGGGAGTCCGCAAATTTAATTTTAAATTTTAAAAAAAGGGAGGGGAGGGCGAGACGCACAAAAAATGAGAGTTCATCAGTGGTCGACAAAAAAAAAAACAAAATTAAAATAAATACATAAAGGATTGAAAATTATAATTATGTATTTAAGAAAAATCTCTTGAAACATTACTAGTGATTGATAAAAATAGAGAGAATGATTTAAAAAAAAGGCTTGCAATTTAATTAATTATTTAGATATCAGTTATTGATTTTATCAACTTGCTCTCATATGCAACTGTGTGGACTATAAAACTCAAATTGTTTTTTTTTTTTGCGCTGATAAAAAAAATAATCAGAAGAGATAAATTAAATAATAATTATAAAAATAAATTAATAAAATTTCAATGCTAAACTATATATTGCATATATTTTTGATTTAGCAATTGCAAAGAGGGTCAAAGGCATTTTGTTGACATCTGTATTTGTCCTCACAGAAATTATTGATAAAGACTATTTAAAAAAAGAAATGCCCTCTTCTATCGACGAAGATTTCCAAGAGGATATTAAATATCCAATTCATATAGGTATGTAAATATATAAATATATATAATCATAACCTCTTTTTTTTTGACATTTCATATAAATATATATATATATGTGCTTGTGAATGGAGTAGAATTTTCACCGATTTTTGTAGAGTAAGTTTTGGCTTTTAGAGCCATTAGAAAAAATGGATGGAGAAAAACAATACAAAAATCAAAAATATAAAGAAATTCTTTTAACAAAATTTTATAAAAAAAATTTCCAATTTCATCTTTATATCATTAAATGTCTATTAGTGTTTATTTTAAAACTTGAATTAAATAACATAAACATTGACGTTATATCGTTAATTTTTCTAATTTCTATTGAAAAAATGTGACGTATACTCAAGGATAGCTATAGCAAAACATGTCTGGAATCGCAGCAAAGAACGAGATCAAAAGAGCAAATGTGGCCTTAGCTTAAGTTTTCCATCATAAATAGCGCGTTATATATTAGAAGTAGTGGATTTTTTTTTTAGATTTCTTTTTCCTTTTACATCAATTCACTCAGAAAAAAAAATTCTTTTTTTAAATAATCCTGATTTTCTTTGAAGAGCATATTGAGAAAAGTTTATAAAATTAATATTTGTTCATTTTTAGGTCCTGTTTTTCCATGTCTCTATTGTAAGACTAACTTTATAAATACGTTTTTTCTGGATAAACACGCTCAGAAATGTACACTACTTAATGTTTACTCAATAGAGAAAAATAAATTCATTCCTATTAATAGCAATATACAAAAAGGTAAGAATTTTAGGTTGAAACAATTTCGTTTTCGGTTGTGATTCAGTTTTGGTTTAGTTCAATAGGAGATTAAACATTTCTTTTCACAATTTTTGGTAATTTCATTTGGGAAATGAAATTTTTGAACCCAGCAGAACCGAAGTTCTCGGGCTGAAATGTCCAAACCAAACCTAACCGTATCGAACCGAGATAAATTTTATTCAGAGCTGTTGCCTGATGACTTGGATCCTCATCCCTGACTTACCGTTAATCTAGCTAAAGTGCCTTGACCCAAGAGGAGTCTAATCCTTAAACTCTCCATACTCTAACACCAATTATTAAAACATATGTGCAAATGGCAATTTTTTTCATTTCTTTTTATATTAATTAATTAAAATCAATTTTGTTTTTTAGAGAATAATTTACAAAAGAGTAAATTAGAAAAATATAGAAAAAATAAGGTTGTGCTCAGAGGACCAAATCCCGTTAAATGTGATATATGTAATAAATTATTTTCTTTTAAAAGTTTACTTGGAATACATATGCGTGTTCATACAGGTGAAAAGCCTTTCAAGTGTGACAGTTGCGAAAAACAATTTACAAATGCTTCTGCACTTAAAAATCATTTAAAGATTCATAGTGGTGAAAAACCTTTCAATTGTAATAGTTGTGATAAACCATTTGCGAGTGCATCCGCGCTTAAAAATCATTTTAAAATACATACAGGTGAAAAACCTTATACATGTGAATTTTGTAATAAACAATTCTCACAATCGGGCAATCTTAAAAAACACCTCAAAGTTCATACGGGCGAAAAACCTTATATGTGTGACATTTGTAATAAAACATTTGCACAATCATCTCATCTTAAAAATCATTTAATAATACACACTGGTGAAAAACCCTATAAATGCGACATTTGTAATAAAGGCTTTTCTAGATTGTCTTATCTTAAAATTCATAGGAAAAGTCACGCCAGTGATAAATCTTATAAGTGTAATGTCTGTAATAAATTCAATACTTGTTAGGAGAGATTTTATTTTATAAATGCCATTGATTTTATTTATTTGAATGGATTTAAAATACATTTTTATAAAATAGAAATACTATTGGCTTTTAAAGTTGTTAACTTCAGAACAATATTATAATATTAATAATATATATTATATAATAATAATAATAATTAATTAGAAAATAATAAATTGTAATTTTAGCAAATGAAAAATATATTGATTTTTTATAATTTGTTTTAAAAATTGATTGTGACTATTAGTGATTTAATTAGCGAATACGTTGATCGTAAAAATATTATAATATTGATCTTTCATTATTTGAATTTCAATTTTATTCGTATGAAAATAAAATTCTAATCTTCCTTCAAATCATTTCCAAGAGACCTTGTATGAATTCTCCTAGTGCAAATTCAATATTTAGTGTTATTTTAATATTTTCATTTTTAGGTCCCATTTTATTTTTAATATTATTTGTTCCTCCAGCCAATGTAGCTTTAAATAATTGATCAAATTAATTATAAGAATATCATATCAATAATTTACTAGCTAAAATTATAATTTATTAAAAATTTTTTTTAAGTTTTTATCAGAGTTTGAGGCCATTTACATTCCGTCCTTACTTATTTATATTAAATGGTATCCATTATAATATAAATAAATTTTTGTCGCTCAGTACGGGAAGCGATCCTCTGACCTTTGGTAGGCGAGGTGAGACCTTTATCTCTGAACCAAAGGAGAGAGTTTTTTTTTAATTTATTATTATTATTACAATATTCATCATTAATCTTTTAATATTTTTGCGTTCCTGAGATGTCATCATAAGATTCAAAAGGATTAAAAATAAATTTTTACTTACTAAGAAGAAAACCAAATTGAAAAACTATGCTTTAATGTAAATGTAAACATTTAAAAAAATTTTGCTTTTACTCAGCCAGCCTACTGTTAGACTATTGGATAATATGTTTAGACAAACATCTGTGATGTATTAATGGTGACATCCCACCTACACCAAAATATCTACAGTAACAGAATAATTTCATTTTATCTCGTCATTTCTCTTAAACGGCCATAATCACACAACCTAAATGTTATACTTGTTAGAATTATATTTGTTTTGATATATTATATAATACTTGATATTCCGTTGTGCATTTGTTTTAATAAATTTATTTATTCTGTTAATGTTTTTTAAATTAAATTTATATTGAGAGGAATTTGGCCTTCAACCATTAAAGAAATAAAATTAAAAAGTGATAATTCTTCTTTTTAATTTATTCTTAATTCAGGCGAAATCTATAAGATATTTTTAAATCATTCTTTATTTTCGCACTTGTTCTCTTCCCTGGAATCTCCTCTTAAGAAAAAATAAAGTAGATTTTTCAATATTAACAACTCGTCAAAAAGTTAGAGGTTTATCGTTCTATGATAAAAAGTTATTTGGAAAGATTTGTTATTTTCAGCAATTTTTCTTATTTATTGTGAATTAGCTATATGATTAGACTTCCATTAGACATATTTGAATTTAAAGATAGCGGGTTGTCATCTTTGCGCTTTGAGTAAACACTACGGTGATCAAATGAGCCTATTTTCTCTCCATAAGGTTCTCTTTCTCTCTTTTAATTCATTCTTTCAGTTTATTATTTTAATAAACAAAAAATAATAATGTCTATTAATGAAGAGGAGACTTGCTCACGATCAAATGAGACTGACATTAAATATCCTATTCACATAGGTATTTTATATTTAAAATTATCTCATTCTAACCTTTTTTTTTTTTTTTTCAGATTAATTTATTATTTTCCCATGTTATTTTTTGATATTTTTAAAGATATTTTTCTAGTAATCTTTTAATTCCAATAAAATAATTATGTTTAATTAAATATCTTTTGTATTTGCATTAGTAAGCATCCCGGCTGCTAACTGGATAAAATTATTGGCATATTTTTTAAAGATTTAATCACATAAATAATTAAATATTTTTCATCATTTTTTTAGAGATAGACAAACTAGGTCTGATCGGGTTTCGTCGCACACAAAAAGTAAACTTTATCTCAACTGATCAATAAAGCTAAAAATAGGTTCCAAGGATGGGTCGAGACTCCTATAATCCGTTATCAAGTAATAAATAAAGCCTTCTCTAACTTGCAAAGAGTTGTTCAAAATAATGAATAAAATAGTTTTTTGTTTAGCTAAAGCTAAAGTTTAGGAGATGTTTTGAAATTTTTAGTTTGAACTTCAAATGAAGTTTCACTT
Organism: Anisolabis maritima; assembly: GCA_010014785.2. Classification (NCBI taxonomy): domain Eukaryota; kingdom Metazoa; phylum Arthropoda; class Insecta; order Dermaptera; family Anisolabididae; genus Anisolabis; species Anisolabis maritima. The sequence continues at coordinate 5,012 of JAAAKE020001388.1, forward strand.
TGGTAGTGGCCTTCCTACCTTTGTTATAGATTGATTCACTAAATCCATTTGCAACTTCAATGTTGTATTCACAGAGGCTTTCGGAATCAGTGATATAGATAAAAGCCTAGTGAAAATTTGCAAACTCTCTAAGACCCAAGACTTTTTTATAATATTTCTCTTATCATTATTTTCTGTGAAGATTCCAGAAGGGCGGATGCCCCCTCAATCTCTTGGCCTCGAATATAACAAGTAAAAAATATTCTATCAGCAAATAAAAAGAACATGAAACACATGAAAACAATTTGAACCAAATTCAAATGTGAATGAACTATTAAGTCATCTCACAATCTTTCCTATATATAAATATACGAATTGGTAAACATGACTTTAAGAAATAACTTCTTTGACCTTCTTTCTTTCAAGTGGATTTATTATTAGATGAATGGAGGCTTCTAGAAATAAACTTTCTATATTTTTCCAGGATTTAGAACAGTGAGTTTTCCACATTGGTACAAAACCAATTCGTGCTCAACATGAGGACATATTCAATAATAAAGAATTTGTAAACAAAATGTGCACTGTTACTGCCATGAAGATTGGGATTTGAGTCACCCAAAAATGGCATGAATAAAACAGTCGTGGCCAAGTCAGAATCCGGATAAGAACATCATCGAATACATGTGGATCAGGATAGGAAAGTATTACTGAGGCCACCGAAATCTAAAAACAAAGCACAGCTCCTGGTTTTATTACAAGAATATAAGATGATAAGGTGCCATGGGGAAAGATTTATAACATTCCAGTGTCTCTGTTTAGGAAATAACTTTCCACTTAATAAAGGCTCTGCGATTTTTAGGTGAAATGATATGTGAAATAGTTAGATGAGGTATTTATTACTCTTCGCCATTCACTCCTCAATATTCCCCCTACAAATGGATTAATCATCGGCTCTAAGACAAAACTTTTAAAAATAGTGCTGATCGAACGTCTCTTTCGGTTAGGAAAGTAGCAAAAAATCCAAAATAATTTTTTCCAAATGAATTTACTAATCCTAATATTTCAAAAGCACAATACAATAGGCTCTACTTCATAAGAGGTAAACTGAAAATCATACTTATTAATAAAATGGATTTTATACTTTGATATTAGTATCCTACAAAGAAAATTATCTTTACCTTATATACATTCAGTAAATATTATAATAATCACAGTCAAGGAGACCAACTCATAATTTACTTGAGGGATCATTCTTTTTAATAAGTTTTATTTTCTAATATTAAAACTACTATATAAATATAAAAATAAACTAAAGCCATCATTCGGCATCATTCATTAAAAATAATTCATCTTCTAACTAATTTTAATACAAAAGATGTTGAATTACCTCTACTGCTTATTTATACCTTCACCAATTAATCCTCTTAACTCCAAGTTATGAATGGATTGCAATTTTTTATCAGTGATCATTGGCTTCCTTGGTTAAAGAACGTCTCGTTGCTCTTATAAATTTCCCCCCGCCGTACGATCAACATTTATAATCCACTCAAAGACGATATTAGCCCACAGAAGTCATAACTTGCACGAGTTGTAGTTGTATATTGGACTATTAATTATTAATTTATTAAATAGTTGGTTCCGAAAATAATTATTATTTCTTTTATTCCAGGACCTGTTTATCCTTGCGATTTATGTAAAACAAATTTCATAAACTTATTTTTCTTAGAAAAACATTGCAAAAAATGTATGCGAATAAATATCCATTGTTTAGAGAAGAATAAAATCCCTCGTAATGAAAAAGAAGGTAATCCAATCTCTTAGAGTCTCTCTCTATATCTTTTCTAAATGTATAATGTTTTTTGTTTCAGAAAAATCGTCTTCAGAAGAGGAATCATTAAATCGACCAAACAACTCTAAATGTCATTTATGTAATAAAGAATTCACCTCTAAAACTTCTCTGGAAATTCACATTCAAATTCACACAAGTGCAAATTCCTTTAAATGTGGTGTGTGTCAAAAAGAATTTTCTTTAATCTCTTCTTTAAAACGCCATTTCGTTATTCATACTGGCGAGAAACGATATAAATGTGATATTTGCAAGAAGAAATTTTTTCGAGCCTCTTCCCTTAAAAGTCATTCAAAAACTCATACAGGAGAAAAGCCATTCAAATGTGATATCTGTAATAGATATTTCTCTCATTCTCATCATTTTAAAAACCATTTTAAAATACACACCGGGGAAAAATCATTCACATGTGAGATTTGCAGTAAAAACTTTTCTCATTCACATCATCTAAAAAAACATTTAGTAATCCATTCCGGTGAAAAACCTTTCAAATGCAATATTTGCAATAAAAATTTTTCTCAATCGTCTTATCTTAAAGAACATGGCAGAATTCACACGGGTGAAAAACCTTTCAAATGTGATGTCTGTGATAAAGAATTTTCTCAATCATCTAATCTAAAATCTCATTTGAATACCCACACAGGACTAAAATTCCATAAATGTGATATGTGCAATAAACAATTTTCATCATCATTTAATCTGAAAAATCATATTAGATTTCATACTGGTGAAAAGCCTTATAATTGTAACATATGTAAAAAAAAATTTACTCACGCGTCTTCCCTTAAACGTCATTCCAAATGTCACGCAAATGAAAAGATTTAAAAAATTCTAGTCGCATCCCCACCCCTAATAAATAAATATTTTGTATTTTATTATACATAAACTGCTTTTTTTTACAATGAAAAAGAAAATAGAAGTTATTGCCCAAATATTTGTGCCTGTGTCTTAATAAATTATCTCAAAATAAAAATATATTTGTTAGAGAACAAGATTGCTAAGGGCTTCTAAAAGCGACTAAAATTTCTATCAAAGTTTTTTAATTTTGAGTTATGACACTGCCGGCTTTTTAAGCTTATTTGTTTTTTGAGATACGAACTTGACCATATAATACTTAGAAGTTTTTAAGTAATTTTTCAAATTTTTTTAGAAAAAAAAACTTTGGGAAACAATTGTTGATATAGATGCTTACTGACTTTTTTTTTCTAAAAAATATTTTAAATAAATATTTTTTTAAGACTTTTTCGGCATCTGAGGTCATATAGACTCCGTCCATTTTTATTTAAATTAGTAGCCAATATAATTTAAATCAATTTTATCGTCCAGGACGGGAGGCGAGCCTTTAATTGCAAGGTTAAACAGATAGATAAAGCTCCACTTTCAGATCAAGAGATCTTGCTTCATGACGAAAGTGGCCCAGTTCTCGGTGTGAGCAATACCAATTTTTTCAAAACAAACACTATTATTCAATATTTAATTAATTACGTAATAATAATACATATAGACTTCATGGCCTTAAATGCTGAAAAAGACTTAAAAACAGGTGAACGATGACCTCTAAGATCTCTGAAATATTTGAAAACACCTTTGAATTAAAATCATGCATTTTTCATTAAAATTATTTTATCTTATGAGACTTTATTACAAATTCAATCAATTAAATAAGTATTATACAAATCAAGAAATCAAAGGCCCTAAATCCCATCACTTGTTTTTTTTTTTTGTATATACGTATAATAAAATTTTTAATGATTATATATCCTATTATTATATCCTTGCATTCCTACCTAAGCAGATACGTAAAAGTAAAATAAACCACGAAAATTTGAAGCCTTCTAATCATATTCGGGTCAGGCTTGTCACAAAAATTTATTCAACTTCGCTAAAAGTCTCCTGGGCCAGGAAAGTGGGAGACGGGAAATCCGTCTCAAAAAATGAATCCATGCTCCATTGAAGCAATAAATATTCCCTCTTTCGGCGGTCCATCCCCTGGATTTTCACTAATATGTTTTATAAGTCTTTATATACATGAATTTTTTGCAATTACTCGGTCCATTTCTATTCCTTAGAAAATTAGCTAAATAACATACATATTCGTTTTTTTAGTAATATGCTTAAATAATCTGGATTTTCTGTGAGTCAATAATTACAATTTTATTAAAACACCCTGTTTGATAAAATTTCTAACCTCAATCAATTCCTTAATATTCGAAATTAATGAAATAAAAAACCGTCAGATACAAAATCATATTTTAATGCAAATGGTTGGTGACGCATGCGCATGGGAACTAAATGAGTTGATTTGAAAATAAGACAAAAGTAAAAATAAAAATATTTTAATTTATTTCATAAAAAAGAATAGAATGAAAAGATTAATTAATTGTTAAATAATAAGATTTAGAAGTTTCAATTATATTTATAAAAAAAAAAACTTTGAACGCCGAATTCAAATAAATAACTTTAAATTCCTAAATACATCCATACCAGTTTACGACGATTAAAAAAAGTTTTTCACCAGTCAATGGAATAAAAAATACCAATCAATTATAAGAAGTGTTCTTCTCTAAAAAAGGGCTTCTATATATCAAATAATAATTTCAGTTCACAATTTTTTTTAATAAAAAATTTTTTCTTAGAATCAGCAGACAGATTTTTGGGTTATTAAGAAAAAAACAAATGAAAATGCTCTCTAAACAAGGAAAATAATCCTTCTCTCCCCCCCCCCCCCCAAAAAAAAAAAGAATCGAATACTTGCATAAAGTTAGTCACTACATACATATGTACATTATGATTACAATGAAAATTCTCACAGTGATAGTAAGAGAAGAGAGTAACAAAAAACAAAATCATTTGACTGGACTTGCCCTTCGACCAAGAATAACTGTTTCATATAGCCACCAAATTTCTTCTACTTGTTTTTAAGTCTTCTTCGGCATTTGAATTCATTTAAATTTCCTTATTTATTTATATTAATTGGTATTCAATATTATTTAAATACAATTTTCGTCACTCAGAACGAGAAGTTGGAGACTGACTTTTGATACGTGAAGCGAGAACTCTACCTCTGCTCCAAGGTATTCAGCTCCTTTAATAAATTATAGGCATGGAAAGAGTCCTTAATATTCCTATTGTTGTCTTTTATAATTTCTGAAATATATTTCATTGCATTGCTTAGAGGTCTTTTAATTGTTGATCTCAGAGGGTTATCATTCTTGTTTTTTATATTTTTGGCACGTCATAAACTCAAGAGGACACTAAACAATTCATCATCCTAGTCAGGATTGATTCTAATTAATAGTTTTTAAGGACTACTACTTTGTTAGTTGATCTTATGCTAATATCTCATTAATACCTGAGTTACTAAAAATAGATTTCATTTGGTTTCACCTATTCAAATCCACAGGGGCAATGGCCTTGACAGACTTAGTTTCAGATTTTTTGGTTTTATACCATATTACACATTCATAGGATTTTTTTTTTTATAAATCCATCTTTAAAATTCTTGCAGTTAAAGGAATGTTTATAATTGATAATATTATATTGAAAATGGAAGAACGTAACGTAACGTTACTACATTATCATTCATTAATCCATTTTTAACTACAAATTCACAATCTGCTAAAATATTAATTGCATTAGTTGGGCTATAATGTATTTAGGTCGATTTAGGTCCATGGTTTAGTTGTGGTTTCTGCAACAATGTAAGTAATTTTCAATCATACCTATTACTATTAGCTGTGTTAATCTTTACCAATTGATAAATTGATAAGCTCGGCATAAATATTCAAAGATTAAAATTTGATTTATATACGAAACTAGCTACAAAGCCCGCTTTTAAAAAAATTTTATTATAAAAGTTCCTGATAAACTAATCTTGGAATTTTTTAATAAATAAATATTTTCTTTGATTGACCATTTGAAGATTAAATAGTTTTTCTTTTTATAAAAGTTATTTTTAATTTTTTGAATGCTAAATCTTATTATAAGTTAATTATTTATAAAAATCAGGTTTGACGGCCCCATATTACACAACTTTCTTAAGGTAATGAAAATTGTTTAATGTGCGGCCGTATTACCTGATTTTTATAAATAATTAACTTATAATAAGATTTAACATTCAAAAAATTAAAAATAACTTTTATAAAATAATAATTCATTACCTTAAGAAAGTTTTGTGATGCATCGAACGCCTCAGGTAACCGATTTACAATTTTATATTAGTTTTTATTTTTAGAGATTTTTCGTCTATATGGTCTCAGATCCCGAGAGATCTATCACAATTATTTTTGTATTATTTTTGATACTTACTATCCAAGCATATTTATTTATACCACTTGGTATCCATTGTTTTAAATAAATTATCATCGGACTACCTGAGATCTGAACCCACAACTCTTGACCTTGACAATGTCAAGATCTTTAACAGGAATTTTTTTTTTTTTTTTAATTTATTTAGGTTTGACTGCGTGGTCATACCTTTAAGATTTTACAAGTATTAAATT
>JAAAKE020001421.1:0-11337 GCA_010014785.2 Anisolabis maritima
TACCCGGCTGATCCAGGCCACCAAGCCGGATATGGCTCCAGCCGAGTCGAATATCGAAGTCAAAGAGGAGGACAAACCGACCAAGTATCAAGATCTTGCGGCCGAACTGAGACAGATGCATGGAGGTTACTCGGTAAAAATAGTGATCCTTATTATTGGCGTCCTCGGTGGAGTGAATGACTCGCTGCTCTCTAATCTCTAAAAAATTTTATTAAGTATAAAAATTTACTCACACGATTTATTTGGATTTTATAAAAAAAAAAAAAGTAGAAGATAAAATAGAATGAAAGGTATTATAGGTATTTAAATGTTATTAAATTAATTTTGTTTAATTTGTCCTGAATATGACTGTACATAATTTCTTTTACTATATAAACTCTCTTTGAATCTCCATTATCATACAATATATATTAATAAATTCCTATGAATTTAAATTTTTGGCCAACTATTGAATAATCCTGAGCTCAAAGTTTTTTTTATAAAAAAAACTTTTTAACTAATTATAAAGAAGATATTCTTGAGTTGTATTACAAAAATGCATTTAATTTGTTTTAAAGGGTAAAAATGAAGCCCGAATTGTTGGCTGGTTGCGCTGCCTATGAAGAACCAATTCCAGGCAATCCGATAGGAACTCTTCAAGAATTATGCATGTCACGAAGGTGGCCTCCTCCAAGCTATGAGATGATCAATGAGGAGGGACTTCCTCACGAGCGTCTTTTCACCATCTCTTGTAGTGTATATAAGCATCGTGAAACAGGTAAAAAAACTCTTAAAGTATTTCTAATTACTGTTTAATATATCGTTGGGTGAGAATGCAACTGTTTTACCTCTAATTCTCATACTTTTGAGATAATTGAAAGATTAAATTCATTTACAAATGAATAAACAATTATTGCTGTAATATATGTATTACAGAGAAGTTGACTCAATTTGTAAATGAATTAGAAAACGTATATTTTTATTTTATTTCTTATATAAAAATCAAAAAACTTATAAAATATAACTTTACTTTTTAAATATTGCTTTTATAAAAGTCTCTGTTTATTTCTGGCATGTACTCATCATTGATATGTCCTTTTCTTCTAATATTTTTGGCTCGAATGCTACTACTCTACTTTGCAATTTAACTCCAAAAGAGAAGTAATGGCTGTTGGAAATAGAACAATTGCATGCCACATATTGTTTTATCTGGAAATATAACATTATGCTTACTTTCGATTGAACTAAATAGCGCTAATATAACAAAATAAGATAGCGTGAAAAACAGTTTAAAATTTAGGTAACTTAATTTTCCTGGAAATTGAAGATATAACAGTGACATTCTCACCCAATCGATATTTCTCTTCACTTTATTTTATTTATTTTTTAATAATTTAATATCTACTTTCTTTAATTTAATCCTTTAGAGAAACCTTTAAAATTTGTTTTATGAATTCTAACGAATTTGTAAGGATTACTCAGAGTATATTTAAAGGTTGAAATACATGTTGCTATTTTTATGTTTAATCAAAATAGTTTGCAATGTATAAGTAATGGGTCAAATGAAAAAAAAAATCATCTGCTTCGACTTAATTATTATTTAATCCATTCAAATATTCATATATAAGTGTATTATTTTCAAATTTATTATTTGGAGAACATTATGCATTACTCTATCGGTTTAACCTCTTCGGATTCGGTATGATGAACGGCAGTCAAAAGACTTCACAAATATATTTTATAAATCTTCTTTCGTTATCACTTCTAATCATTAACATATAAGGTAAATAATAAAAAGAAGGAAAAAAATCTATATATATAAAAATGAATGTTTGTTTGTGGGTCCGCTATAAACTAAAAAACTACTGGACCGATTGACACGCGGTTTTTTGTAAAATGATCCGCGTTGTCCGGAGAAGGTTTAAAGCTATTGAAATCCTGGATCTGACCAGTTAGGGAGTTAGGGGCCTAAATGTTTTGTTTTTTATTTAAGAAAACCGAACCTATGATTCTATGGCTACGTAAAAGCATATATACGAGGTCTGTTCAAAAAATAAAGTGACTTTTTATTTTTCTCGAAAAATATTTATTTATTTATCAATATCTATTTTGTCCCCTTCAAAGTAATTCTCCTCAGATATAATACACTTGTGCCAGCGCTTTTTCCAAGCTTTGAGCATTTCCAGCGATGCGGTTTTTATCTCCTCATTCGTGGCAAACCTCCGTCCTTTCATTGGTTTTTAAGTTTTGGGAAAAGGAAAAAGTCGCAGGGGGCCAAGTCCGGGCATGATTACGGTGTTGTTTTTGGCCAAAAAATCACGAACAAGCAACGATGTGTACGCAAAAGCCATGAATTGTTTCTCCCCAAATCCGGGCGTTTTCTTCGAATTGCTTCACTCAAACGGCGCATAACTTTAAGGTAGTATTCCTTATTGTCCGTACGACCTTCTGGCAAGAACTCATGATGCAGCACGCCATTGTAATCGAAAAAAAAACTGAGCAAAACCTTCACTTGGCGTGATTTTTTCGGTCTTGTTAACATTTTTTTTTTGTTCAAAGTAGACTCGTCAAATGCCACAGTCAACATTGAAGCACTTAATTTTATTTTTCACACAAAATTTAATACAGATTCTTTGATCCAAAAATCGCCAAGCACACCAAAACATGTCTAATCTTTATATCTGTCCAAAACAAACTAAAAATGCAAAATGGCTAATAATGTCAACATATGTTGGGGATATGTATACCAATAAAAAAAAAAAAAAAAAATTGAAAACTAAATGTACGTTGCCCGAGAAATTTGAAAAGTCACCTTATTTTTTGAACAGACCTCGTAGATGCAAAAACTACTGTGATTTCACCGCCATATCTCTTTAGTTATTTTCAACTGACTACTGTGTTTAGAGAGTGGTTTGAATTAAACCAGTTAGAGGGTGCTGTTGTTTTGACAATTGGATTTATTTACATTTTGACTTTTATAAAGTGAAGGCTAAATTTTGTGAAGTTTCGTAATGTTCAATTTTTTAATGTTTTGTAAGTTTCTTAATGTTCAATATTAATTGTGATAATTTTGCATCCATATCTCTTTCTGTTAAAAAGTTATCTATATATATATACTCAAATTTAGCAATAGCGAAGCATTGCCGGTTCAGCTAGTATAATTATAAATCGACGAGAGCACAAAATAAAATAAAATCAGAAGCCATATAAGTCCTACCGAGGGGTATAATCTTTCTTCTTCCCTCTCTTTTCTTGTCTCTGCCTCAGCTGAGGTAGATGACGCATATTAAAATAAATAATTTCGAATATATCATCACAAGTTTTTTTCAACAACTATTGGTATGTGAAACAAAGAAACACAGTAAAAGGGATTTAATTTAAAATAAAATTTCTATCTAGAGTTAAATAAATTCTCTATTCTCTTATTATTAAGAGAATATAAAGATAAGATTGAAATTGGAAACTTTTATTTAGGTGCCCAAAAAGTAATTAAAAATATCTTTGATTTTTATGTTATGTTTATTCTTCCTTTGCCGGCTTCACTTACACAATCTTAAATTAAATTAAATTACAACAATAAGCTTAATTTAATATAACATTACAGAGGACTCTTGGTTTTCGAACATAATTCTTTCCTGAAGCTTGCTCTAAAATACTCGTAATGCAAAATAAATTCCCCATAGGAAATTATTGGAAACTCTGTTAATTTGTTCTACAAATTTTTTTTTCATAAATTCTACAGTGGTGACTGTCAAAAAGAAGGCCAGCTTCAGCCAAAATATATATGCTTTTTGAACTCGGAAACGATTCGAGACAAATTTATTATCCCATCATTTAAAAAATATTCAAAAATATAAATAAACAATAAGACATATAAATATTTTATGTGCGGCTGACACCTGCTTTTGCCTCCTTTTAAGGATTAAAAGTTAAATCATATTGTTGAAATTTAAAGAACTAAAGATGGGTGGCGCTTAATGCGCAAAAAGCGAATAAAAAAGAAACTTCAAACAAGCAGTCTTTTAATTTAATTCTTAAAATTGTAAAACATTCTGTATGAATTAATATAGAATAGTTAGATCTAATGTATTTCATATTCATTACTGAACAAAATAATTAATAATTATATTTTTAGAAAATAATACACTTTTAAAATTTTTATTCTTAATTCTATTTATATTTTAGGAACTGGCAAATCAAAAAAGCTTGCAAAACGTCAGGCGGCTCATAAAATGCTGGAAAGACTTCAAGACGCCAATTCGGCGTCCCTTGGTAATAGCATGCCTCCTGGTCTCGACGATGATGAAGAGGTAATTTAACGTTTTATTTTTTATTTTTCTGAATGAACCTATAAATCCAGCCCAGCACTTTTTGAAATTATTATTATAGTAATAAGAATATATGAAAGAATATGAAAAAACTCGCTGTAATTATGATGATGTCAAATGGGATAATAGGCTGGTTCTATTCCCCAAAAGGCACTTAAATAAAAATTCACCAGAACATCAAATAATTATTTTGTTAAATAAATATGTTAACAGATAACTGGTATCTTTCATATACAATATTTAAAAAGCATATCTTTAATTATGTAGCTGAGAGTATGAACTCAGTTGGGCTACTCTCACCATCTTAAATCCGATTATTTCATTATTATTATAGACAACAACATTGATAATATTAAGGGCCGAAAAAGATGTGTTGAACTAATAACTATAATAACTAACAATAAACATAAGAGAACAAGGAGACTAGAACTGAACTTTGGAAATTTATTTTACTCATTAAAATTATAAACCATTACATTATTCTAGTCGAGAAATTTTGTTCTATTATATTTCGTTTGTCCTCTATTTAATTTTTTTTTTTCCGAGTATACCTGGCCTGCTTTGATACATATCAGATCAGTATGCAATATAATTCAATTTGTATTTTTAATATCTAGGTTCTAAAATGGATGAGCTGGATGTGATTGTATAATGGCTCCATTTGTTCCATGTTCCACTTAAATTCATTCATCATTAATACTCTCTGCACGCATCTTACAGTTTCAAACTGGTAGGAATTCCTTTTGGAACAAATCACTCTCGGAATGGACGAGAGACGAAGTGCGGTAAGAAAGTGCTGATAAGCGGAGCCAGTCAGCTCCCTCTATAGCAGGGTTTTTTGTACTGTGGACCCCTTTGACAATAAAACAAATGGCCTAATACCTCTTCTAAGAATAATCCCGACTCATAAATAACTTCCGTTTTTTATCATACATTTATTTCATTTTAATAAAATAACAAAATTACATTATTCCGCTATATATTCACCATTATTAAGTAAACTTTTTTCATCTTACTGACAGCTAATCAATTCCTTCCTCATAAAACTTTGTGAGTTTTGATTGGAAAAAATTTTTGTCAATTCCTCATTAACTTCTTGATCGGTATTGAAGATTCTCACAATCAAAAAGTTCTGAAAAGAACGGAAAAGGTTGAAATCAATCGGGGCAAGGTCTGGGCAGTATGGTGGATGTTGCAAAACAGACCAGCCAAATTCGAGTATTTTTTTCTTAAGTCTCTTTTGCTATATATAGTTTCGCATTCTTGTGTAAGAGGATAACATTTTTGTGATTAACAAGAGCAGAAGGTTTTTCTTGAAGTTCCTCTTGAACTTGAACTTTTTGCAATTATTGAACGTATTTATCTGTTATTGTTTCATTTCGATTTAACATCTACCTATACAACTACCTATACCTATATATATATATATATATATATATATATATATATATACTTATACTTCTAGGATCCTATTATACACACAACAAAATCTTTCCATGAATGTTTTCTTTAGGATCTGGCAAAGGTAATAGATCCTTATTAAGCCATGTCTTTTGCGAACGATATTTACATAGATAATCCATTTTTTGTTATAAACCTGTTTAAAAAAGGGTCTATTTTTGGCCAAGAGAAGAGACTTTTTGAGTATGAGTACTAATAGAGTTTGTCGAAAATTTTTTTCAATCAAAACCCCCCATGTTTTATGAGTTAGGAATTTATCACCTGTCCGTAAAAGGTGGGAAAAAGTTAGACAAAAATATATCAGATTAATGGTAATTTTGTTATTTTATTAAAATGAAATAAATATACGATAAAAAAAACGGAAGTTATTTATGACTCGACCTTATATTTTGAAATTACAGGAGGTTAAAAATAAAATAATTAAATAAAAACATTCATATGTGTCATTCAAATTACTAATGTCATTCATACTATTCAAGCACCTAAGAAAAATTAAAAAAAAAAAAAAAAAATTAGGAACTCATCTTTTACCTCTGAGGGGGTAAGATGTTTAAAAAATTAATGATTATTTTTTATTTTTTCTCATTAAGCTCATGGGTCCCCAGAAATCTTTCTACGGACCTTTAAGGTTAAGAACCGATTCTCTAAAGAATCTTGCTGAGGAAGTATAATCTATCCTGGTGATTGAATGAAAGTACCTTGTGAAACAAAATTTTAGAGTGATCTTAAGATTTCTGACTCCCAACATTGTTTGGCAAAAAATATTTTTGAATAGGTTTATCTATCTGTTATAATATCTATAAAATAAACGGATAAAGGGTGGACGAAGAACTCAGCTGGTTTCGTTCTTTTTTATACCTCCGGTGTCCCCTCTTTTCATTTCTTATATCATTAATCATCTAGATTGCCCTGTCCCATGATACAGAGGTCTTCCCGTCCTAAGCGATAAAAATTTATTTAAATTAATTTGAATAAATAAAGACCCAGTCTAAATGGCTTCAGATGCCAAAAAAACACTTTAAAAAAATCATCTAGATCAGGGGTGTCCAACTTCCTTTGGCCACATTTAAAGAAAAAAATAGCTGTAATTAACCAAAGATTTAGAATATATGAATTAAAATAACTATTCTACATAAAAAATTCACTATTTTAAAGAAGTTTACAATATTGTGTTGTGTGTGTGTGTGTGTGTGTGTGCAAGATTCATGGTTTGGACAGGCCTGACCCAGCTGTGAAAAATAAAAAATTTATTTAGAAATAGTAAAATTTAAATTAAAAATAAATAAATATTACATAATAAATCTTAAATTTATTTATTTCCTCTCTTTTATTGAATTTAGCCATTTTTAAGAAAATTATATTATTATATGTTGGCATCCGATAAAGAAAATCCATTCCTCAAATCACATCTCAACTTTCTCATAATTTATTATTTATTATTTTATATTAGATTCAATTGAAATTGGAGAAATATTTTTTCTGCCATTTAATATTTTAATTTCTAGACAATATTGAGTTGGCAACATACTACAATTGCTACAAGGCATTTTTATTTTATTTACATTTTTTTCTTTTGCCTTGCAATTTATTTCCTTTTTTTTTAAATTGGTTTGTAATAGTGTTAGAGGTTGGTGTACTAACTTTGAGCTCAAATCTTTCAAAACCTTTTAGCAATTGTGGCATTTACCAGACTTAATATTGTCTTCTCAATTGATAATTTGATAATTAAGGCAAAGCGTGTTGCTTTTAGATGGCCAATAGGATGCCTTCCACACGATTTGCTGAGCTCAAAGATAGTAAAATCTCAACGCTCACTACAACCCATAGCCAAAAGGTGTCTCAGTTTCACAAGACGCTCAAACAGAGCTCTGGTGATAAATTAGCTGAATTACAGGTAATCGCATTAGTTCATATGCTTTCAAGGATATCAAAGACAGAGAAGACATAAAGACATTTTTTTGGAATTGGGAAATATATTTCTTTAAACATGGAAGTCTCTGACATCCTTTGGCATCCTTATTATTGTCTGATATTATTAACAACAACAAGTACATCTTATTTTTTGTTTCAGAGTACAAATTTATATGGTGATGATTTCAATTATGTAAAATTCCTTCAAGAGATTGCAACGGAACAAATGTTTGAAGTTACTTATGTGGATATTGAAGAGCGATCCATTACAGGTTAATATTTTTTCTTTTTCTTTTTCTCTATTATTATAGATAGAGTTTTGTTGATGTTATCTGGTCGGAGGCTATTTGAGACTTTAACCCATCTTTCAAGCCATATTGCAAATCCCGACCATCCTATAATACTAAGACTCATAATTTTTTATCAGATCTTATTATAAAAGAAGTTCGGCCGCAAGTATAAAATTTTATACTCAACAATATACAAATGGAGGGTCCAGAATCTGCTGGCTGTAGCTCTCTTAGGACTAATTTTAATATGGATAGATGCATCAGAGATGTATAAAGAATGAATGTCTCGTCAAAAAAAAAAAAAAAAAAAAAATTTAACTATTAAATGCAAATATTGTATTATAAAGTAAATTTTATTTTTCGGGCTCTTAATCATAACTATTAAGTAATAATATTAACAGTACGAAATACAAATAAAAACAAAAAATGCATATAAATAAAAAGAAACAATAGTTCAAAATTTCATGATACACCTTAAAACAAAAACAATATAAACTATAAATAACATAATATTAATAAAAGAAAAACAAATTAATGATTTACAATATTATTTTTAAAAGAAAATTATTACTGTGTTGTGATTTTAATAGATGAGAAGGCAGGTTCAGCAATAAGGCAGCCTCCGGATGCTCACTAAAAACTCATAATTGAGACGTTTTGAACAAGGTTCATCTTTAATCTGAATTGATCGTTTTATTTATACCCAAGGTGGACAAATACAAATACAACGATCAATTTGTATTGAAGATGACCCTTGTTCAATTATGAGTTTTTAGTGAGCGTCCAAAGATTGCCTCAACCTGTCTTCTCATCAATCAATAATATTTTTGTATTTATTACAAATAAATAAAGTCTTAATAAATGAGCATGATTTGGGAATTTGAAAAACTGAATAAATAAGGTAGAAACTCAGAAATGCAGAATATTTGTTTAAACATTTTTTTTTGAGTCTCTTCGGTATCTGAGGCCATATAGACTTTTCAACTTTCAAAGATACATGTATAAATTTATTTACGATACTCGTAATCCAGGCATATTTATTTAAATCAAATGTTATATAAATGATTTAAATAAATTTTCATCGGACTGCCTGGGATCCGAACCCACACCCTTTTACTTGACTTTTAAGGTTATCAATATTGACAATGTCAGTATCTTTAACCTCTCGGCCACGGTGGGAGGTTTAGTCAAAAATTTTGTTATTAATTAAGAAAAGGTTATCTGTCAGAAATATTTTTACATCGTTAACTAAATGTTATGTTTTAAGCCGAAGATCAGCGATTACCAACCAGAGGTACGAGATTAGTCGTTTCATGGTATCGTCCGCGAAATAATAAAAAACCATTGGCGAAATGTTCAGTTTCTTGAATTAAAAGGTGCATATAAATAATGTTTATTCTCAATAATTTTATTTTATTTTATAAAAAGTGGTACAATTTAAAGAAATGAGCTACTAAGGGGTACGAAAATCAAAAAAGATTGGAGAGATACTCTAGATGAAAGTTTAATTTCATATAGTTTTTTTTTTTTTTTTTTTTTTGTGAGAGCGTCGAAGAACTGATAAAGAGTTTGAGACCAAAAGATTACTAAAACTTTGATGATGGATTTAAATAAATTGTGAAATTTAAAGGAAGACTCTTTTCAAATCTGTTTACTCTATTCTACTCTTTTTTTACAATATTTATATAATAATTGAAAATTCGACAACTGAAAATTAATTTAAAAAAAAATTCATCTTAAAGTTTTTTTTTTCTTTTAGTTAAAATTTCATTTAAGTGTCTTGAAATGAAAGTAATAAATTAAGAGGATTTAAAAGTATTTTAGAAAAAATTGATCAAATAATAATAATATTCTAATTCTCTTTTCAGGTAAACATCAATGCTTGGTACAGTTGTCAACGTTACCTGTTGCTGTTTGTTATGGATCAGGACCTACGAGCAAAGAAGCTCAAAGCCGAGCCGCACTCAATGCCTTGGAATACTTGAAAATAATGACCAAAAAGTGAATAAATCTATCCACTCGTTGGTTTAATATTAATAATTTATTTTACAGACAACTCCAGTGCGATAATAACGGTAAGAAATCTTTTATATGCTTATTAATCGTGTTTAAAATAGATTAAGAATTGATTTATTAAAAGATATATTTCGAAATTTGTGAGATTGATGAAAATTTTTCCTCTAAAATGAATATATAAATCAATGATTCTTATCCGAAGGGTTGCAACTACTGAGGAGGTCTCGAAAGGAATATTTTTAAGATATTTTTTATATTTTTATAGATATTTAGGAGATCTCCTATTTAAAAGGGTTAAGAACTAGTGGTATAAATGAGTTTCTATAAAACAAAAAGAGATGCTTTGTTATTCCATCCAATGGAAGTGTCTTTATGCTACCTAACAAATTTAGTCATTTTCTATTCAATATAAAATACTATAAAAAAAAATTATTCGGATCCTCATTTATCTTTTTTTTGAAAGATCGGCACACCGGAGCGGAGGGGAAGGGTCCTATGGAACGGAAGCCCCCCCCCCCCTCTCCTTTTTTAGTTAATGCTTTGATTTCTTTACATAAGTTTTAATATATATTCTGTCATGTATGTTTTATTATAGCATGTTTCAATAGAAGTTATGCTAATTATTAAATTTTTTTCCGATGTATTTGTAATTTGTATTTGATTATCCGAGGAGAGAGGAGAAGTATTGGTATAATGAACATTTTTTTGACTTTTAGTTTTCAAAGAATATTTTCCTGAGTCCGAAAATGCTTATTTTTAAAGGATGCCTATTCCGGTGTAGTTACGTACCACAGTTTGAGAGCATAAGCATAACTTTGAACGAATTTCACAAATCGCAAAAAATCTGATAAAACCATTCTTAATCAAAAGTTATTTCGTATAAATCTGATGATATAACTAAATTCCTTAAATTTCTGAAAAGTGACGATGGGAGAAATCAAACGCCAGAATATAAGTACCACCTTATATAATTTATTTGTAAATATTGTGGCAAGCCAAACTCCAATCCATCTTCAGTGCCAGATCTGATTTAATGGTAGGCCTCCGCCTATTAAATATAAAAGTTTAGAGAGGCGAGACTAGGACGATCATTCAGGCTTTGTCACACTTGTGTTTGTAGTCTGGCTTCAGGCCGGCAGAAATAAATAAAATAAATAAATAAAATAAATAAATATGTAAGGGCTCTGAGAAAAGAAAAACCAGCCTCCTTTCTCAGATTCACTCTACTTCACTTTATTCGGCAAATATGATGTTTAGAGCATATCAAGGTTTTAAGAGTTGGGAGGAAATATCAAGTAGGTTTCAAGAGTCAAATTATTTAGGTAGGGTAGATCATAGGAAGAAAATTCATA